>JAYMTB010001452.1:0-10870 GCA_036897585.1 Francoa sonchifolia | reverse complement strand
AGAGAGAGAGAGAGAGAGAGAGAGAGAGAGAATTCTCCCGGAATTGGGTTTCAAAAATAATGAAGCTTGTACGGTAATTTATTTCATCTACCCCTCCCTTTCTATTTATTACTTTCCGATATTTGTGAACTGGTCTTTAATATTTACTTATTTATGTTTTTACCCCCCAAATAATTATGATTCTTACCAATTTTCACCCAAATTGTACAAACATGACACTTTAGCCATTCATCTTCAAATGGGCCGGGAAATCATGGCCCTCTTTGGAATGTGGGCTGGATAGCCCAGTTAGGTTTTAAATAAAATCAAAAAATGACTTCTTATGATTTTTCTAAATGAATTAATTTTTCAATTAAATTTTAAGAATTTAAAAAAAATTGACATTTAGTATTAGTTTTTGGTATATTCACCTTGGAGTTATTACAATAATTACAATAAATTCTTTCTTTTTTTTTATTTGTATCAAAGGTGGAGAAAATTTGAAGTGAAACGTCTTAGTACAATATCAATAAACTAATTGACACCATAATAACATATTCTAATTCACTCGTAATCATAGGATTCTCATACAATCATAAGTGTTGATTAACAACCTCTATACATTAAAAAAAAATTGGTATCTATAATAAAGTATATATATATATATATAATTTGAAGTGAAAAAAATTCCATGAATTCAAACTTTGATTTTTCATGGAATATGTTCACACTTACTCATATGTTGCAAAAGGGAATTAGCTTTTCTTTGAGCTCTATTTGTTCCACATCTTGCAATCTCTACCAAATGTTCATACACACCAAACTGCAATGCTGCTAAAATGAATGAAGAATTGTTTAGCCCCAATTCGAGAAGAACTGATGCTGCACATTCTTTGTTTTTCGGAGTCCCATTTCGTATAATATCAACCAATGTTTCGATAAATGATAGTCGCCCAATTTCATTTCGGCCTTGAGGGTGTGACGCAAGGAGGAGTAAGATTGATAGAGCTTCATCTATCATGCCTAAGTTTTTGTCTTCGAGTAAATGAAGTAATGGTGGAATGATACCGAGTTTGATTGCCCTTGATCTGTTTGCTTGGTTTAATGATAGGTTAAAGAGTGCTGTTGCTGCGTCTTTTTTCCCACGATTTGTTCCGTTTTGCAGAAGATGTATTAATGGAAGGATTCCATTTAAAGAACCAACTAATACTTTGTTTTCATCGAGCATTGATAAGCTGAATAATGCTGCAGCAGAGTTTTCTCTAGCTTCATCTGTCCCGTTTTGTAGTATTTCGATTATAGCAGGAATTGCTCCTTCTCGAGCTATGAATCGTTTGTTTGCTTCATCGATTGACAGGTTCAACAGAGCTGTAACGGTATGTTCTTGAATCTTTGGATCTGGGTAGGACAGGAGTTGAATCAAAGGTGGGATTCCTCTACCATTGGCGATCAAGATTCTGTTGTCAGGATTTTCTTTGGAGAGCATACGGATTTTGACAACAGCATCTCTTCTCACATCTGGCTGACACGATGATAGGTTGTTGATTAGAGAAGAGATTTCGTCCATCAGTTCAATGGTGGCGCTGTCTGTGCCTGCGTAAGTATCCTTTTTGGGTAGTTCGAAATTGTTCTTGTCACACCAATGCTGAATCAAATTCCTGAGGGCAAAATTCGGTGCTAATAACAAATGCTCCAATGTTTGTCCCGTCTTTGGACATGTCCGATGATTAGAATCCAGCCACTTTTGTATGCTTTCCCTTTCATAAGTCTGTGGAAGACAGTAAAAATGTCAGTGTAAATGAAACAATCTTCGTATCGTGAAAATGTCAGTTTACCTGTCCAGTTGCGACAATAACAGGATCTGTCATGATCTCGAGTGAAATGGGACAAAGAAATTCATGAGGGAATACCAAAGACTGACACTTCTGCAAACTTTTCGTCGAAACAGGACCATCAAGCAACTTGATTTCATCAACCCCAGCAAGCTTTTTGAACTTCTTCAAAAGATCTACGATTTGCTGGGTGTTTTCAGCATACTGTCCACCTCTATCCTTAACCAATTTCCTAATGGCTGCAGTTTCCACTTTCAAGTCAGCAAGAGTATGCAGCTCCAACTTCTTGGCCAGTCTTTCTAATATCACACTGTCTGCATTTCTATCATCTTTTTCCGTGAACACAACCATCATATCCATCGCTAGCTCCATATCCTGCGTATCCATTCGCCTTTTCGCTCTTTTAAGTTGCATTCCAATTAACTCAACCTAAATCCAACCTAAATCCAACCAATATACACAATCACAGAACACAAGTAATGAATCAAAATTTGGAACCGACATTTTAACAAACACCATATGAGAACACAAAAAAAGCGAGAAAATTACTTGTTCTTTCACTTCAACAGAAATCCCAAGATCTTCACTAACTAAATCATCCAAAGCAAGATTCAATCGATCATAAACACCATAAAATCTACTCATCACCGCTTCACTCTCCAACGCCTAAAATCAAACAACAAAAGACACCGTTAAAACCCTAACCAAAAAACCACAAAAAATTAGGGCAAAATCACTAACCAAATAAATCTTGCTTCCATAACTACAATCCTTCAACAATTTCTTCGCAAACACCATCGATTTCTTCAAATCAACCAACCTAGTATTCTCAACTCCAATCTCCCTCGCCTCTTCCAAAAGCGGCATCAACAGTTTCATTCTCCGTGCCAAATTCAAACACTCCTTCCTCTGGGTCCTTCTATAATCTCCATAAGATCCAACCTTCTCAATCAAATCCATCATTTCCTTCACTAAATCGCTCTTCTCTTCTCCCTCCATCACCTCACTCGAGTATTGGTTCAACACAGTATCATCAGACCATCGTATCTAAATTTGAATCCTCCAAACTTATTTTACATTAAGAAGAAAAAAAAATCCTAGAATTTTCCGCGAAAGTAAGAAATTTTGTGATTGGGGCATGTGGGATGGTGTAATGCAAATTACGTAAATTATGGCGGGTTATGAGGTTAAAATGGGAAAGGATTATAATGTTTTGAAAAACAGTTAGATTGTATGTATATATGCAAGTACATGGTTTGACGCGGTTTATGACAATGTGACGCGGTTTCACGTGCGATTGGTGTTTTATGTCACATCTTGTTTTGCTTTTATGTTCTTTCCCTAACTGTTTGTTTGATTTTTGGGGTAGGGAAATCTATTCGTGGACCCACTTATTTTAAGTATAATTAAATCTGGAATCATTTGTGATCAAGTACCATTAATTATTGACTGCAATAAATTTTACGTGTACAAAATTGGTATCTGGTCTTTATGAAATACGATATCTTTTTAGATTTTGTTGTTACTACATCTTGATTATCCAAGAAAATCTTGACAAGATACCTCTTTTCTTTTAGAAAAACAAATCTAATAGTAAAAATGAGAGAAATAACAAAGAATAAACAAGCATAACGACATCGAATTGAATTGAAACCCTACTCAACTTAAAAAAAGTTATTTGTAACAAATAATGGGAATGGATTCATGAAAGTGATACAACTTTATGATAGTGGTGTGTGTTTCTCCAATAAGTTGTGTACATATTATGAGGCAATGTATGTAGGAATATAAATGGTGCTTGCCCCCATTTGTGTCATGGTACTATGCTTCACCTTGACTTTAAAAAGAGTATGCCTTTTGTTTATTGGGATGCCAATTGGATAAAATGGGGAATTGAAGATGGGTTGATGGTTGATGGCAGCCAGCACATTTTGCCTACTTAATCTAAGAAGTAACATGGGTCCACCTACCATGTTCCTAGTTTCCCACATTTTCTAATTCCGGTTCAACCCTTATCACCCCCATTAAGAATTACAAATTATGTACTAGTAAATTTAGTTGAATTACATAGTCGGCTAATATGAATTTGTTGAGGAACAGTGAAGACACGAGTCTCCAAGTTAGCTTCATTTCAAGATGTGAGCTTGAACTAAATAGGCTTATTTTGGGCCCAAATCGCATTTTTCTTTTATTCCAATCCTATGGGCCTTTTTGGGATTAACATAAGTTCGATTTCTCCGACTCTTGATTTCGCTCTAATATATGATCACTTCACATTCATCGGCATTAGTCTTAAAATCAAGAAATGATAACTACCGTTTGGAATCATGCCAAATGAAATATTTATTAGAAAATTTGAATTTAATTATATGGGAAAAACAAATTCAAACGGTGTCGTTTAGAGGAGTTATTTAAAAGAAGTGATTTAAAGCCGCAATTGGGAGACCAAGTAAGGCGTTACGACTCTAAGAGGTTTGTGAGTTCTTTCTTTCTTGGAGCTCTAAAATGGAGAACAGGGGGATTCTGAGAGATTGGTTCGAGAGAGTTGATTCGGAGAAGACCGGTAACATCACTGCTATTCAGCTTAAGGTACTCTTTAACCGATCTTTCTTTGCGTTAGATCTTCTTTCTGAAACTGTTTCGTTGATCAGAGAGCTCTAGCTGTTGGTAACCTAGAATTTACTCTTCCAGTTGTTCAGCAGATGATCAGGTATTCAATTCTTCTTTATTTTGCTGTTCTATTTGTGTGTTTGTGTTTGTATTTGGAACGAATTGATGTGTTTGGTGATCGTTTGCAGGATGTATGATTTTGACAGGAATGGGACTATGAGCTTTGAAGGTCAGGACTCGTTGTTAGAAATAGTTTGAGTATATTAGTAGTAATGGATTCCTTTGTTTGATTGAATTTGAATGTATTTTTAGTTTTGCTCATTAGTTGGATTTAGTTGATTGTTTGAACTAAATATTAGCTAAGCGAGTGGTTCCTATAATATCATAAGTGGTTAATGACCTATTATACTTGAATTTACTAAATGTTGAGAGTATTCAATATTTCTGAGTTTAATTAATAGAAGTCTTTCATGAAATAAGATGTGAAATAGGAAATGAAAGGATTTTAGAAGACAAAGGCATGTCCAAGACTGCATTCATTCCTGTTTGAAGAAGTGTTTGATGGTGCCAGTTAAAAGAATTTTCATAAACTTAGAAACTAGAAACTGCTAACTTAGATCTTAGTCATGTTTTACTGATGCATGTATATAGACAGGCTAGCATGCCAACATGATTGGAGCGAGGGGGAACACCTATATTTAGGATTAGGCATCTTGAGTACATAGTACCAAGAAGTTAATGAAGAAAGTACTACTGGCACCTATATTCATATTGATTTACAGTTATAGTTTATTGATATTCTACAGATGACTATAGTTTGTTGATTCCTTAGAGCTGATCTATGATTATTGTGCTCTTTTTTTATGAATTTGTTCAAAGCTCTTACTTGGGAGCTGATATGACATTGTATTTTCTTCTTCATACTATTTTTTTTTTGTCAGAATTTTCCGCACTTAACAAGTTCCTTCTCAAGGTTAGTCTCTTCACATATGTTTTACATTTCCTGCTAGTATCTTGGTAGCTTAAATTTATAGTTTTTGGTACCACAATTGCTTTGTTAGTTGTAAGGGGTTTCATTTTGGATCTAGCAGTAGGTCTCTTTTATAGAATAACCTACTCTCCGTGATGAGCAGTTGATTTTAGTGGGAGATGTTGAGAGCATATACTATCGTGACAAACCAACTTCTAAAACTGATGTTTTGAAGCATCTTTGGTGAAATGTACTAAAAACTGAGACATCTAAAAAGTGATGCTAATATGGCACTTATTTACTTCATTTGCAGGTTCAACAAGCCTTCTCAGATGTAGAAAGGTGGTTCACACCTGTTCTTTTGGAAGTTCATTCTTAGTAATGTTAATTTTCGTTAGAACATTACATGAGTTGATGAAACAGATATCTAAATTGTTAAAACTCGAATAGTTGGTCTTAGCTTTGAGATAATGATAATCGTAATAGTCTTAATATTTTTGGTCCTTGCTACAGAGGTCGTGGATATCTTGTTCCGGATGATGTACACAAGGTACTTTCTTCTCCCAAATCCTGCTCTCCCCCTTTTTTGTCTCATTTTCGTATCATCTCAACTGTTGATAGTTCGATGCAGGCATTGGGGAAAATTGGTTTTGCGCTAGACACTCCCGCTTTTTACACAGTATGTGAGGTAAAACATGCATTTTCAGTTTTTTGTTATTGAGGACTGTCACATACCACAATAATAAAAAACAGAGGTTGGTTTAACCTGACAAAGTACTTTTCACTTTACTCGTGAAGAAGGATGACAGTAAGTTTGATGAAATTATACATTCTACCATTGGAATAATTTAGCATGAAGTTTGACCTGCTTTAATTTGGTTGAAAATGCTGATATATGTTGTTTTTCTTGTTCAGAGCTTTGATAAAAAAAAGAATGGAACATTTCGACTGGATGACTTCATATCTCTTTGTATATTTGTACAGTCAGCTCAGTAAGTATATTCCTTAATATTTACCAAAAAATGTCTTTCCATTACAAATCACTCGTAAAAAAAGGCAGACAAATATGTGGAAGATATGCTGCCCATCAGCCAATGCACAGGTTTAGGAATATCATGTCATAAGTCAGTCAGAAATCTCAGAATTTGGATAGGCTTACTAGAAACTTGTTCCAAATAGCAAATAAAGGGTTTGTAGAGTAAGATATGAAGCTTCCAAGAGTTGATCTTGTTATCGTTTGTTTTCAGGAATCTGTTTAATTCATTTGATACGGCTAAGCAAGGCAGGGTGACTCTTGATATGAATCAGTTTGTATATTGTGGTAAGTATACATATCCCTAAACAGTTCAATTATTTAGTTCACGATAAAATTCGAATTATCAGATAACGCGGTTATGAGTAGCAGTTTTGAACAACATTTTGATGTCATCTGTTATTATTTATGTTGTGCAGCTGCCAATTGCAGAATATGAAATCTGACTTTCAGCTCCAGTGGTGCATCAACAGATATTAGAAGGATTTTGTATTATCTATAAACTGATAAAGGATTTTTAGTTATTAAATCCCAAAAAATAAAAATAAAAATCAAATTCAACTAACTTAAAACACTCCCACGAAAAACATTGAAGATATTTGTAATATATTTTTTATTTTATTTGTCTTGTTTGGATGAAATAATAATAAATAAATATAACTAAAATTTAATTATGTAAAATTAAACTAAAATTTTAACCAAAACGGGAATCACAGTAAAAAATTAAATATGTAATATTAGATTGGTTCTCACCGGAGCGTTGAGAGAGCACGCGGCGGTGAGCAAATTAGGGTGGCCAATCGAGCACTAACTGTTTGTTTCTTCCGTTTCCAATATTAAGAAAAATGGAGATTTTCAGGATGTTTCCGTTTCTGTCTTTCTCCGTTAAGGTTTTTCTGTGGTGAAGCTAACTCATCGTAGCTCTTCTCTGTACGTGCATTTTCAGCTTTCTTTTGTTCAATCTAGAGATGTTTTTGTTTGATTTGTTGATCGGATTGCGTGTTTTGTACTTCTTTGATTGTTGAGAATGTGTATGGAATCGATGAGATGTTTTCATTTTGAATGTGGTGTTTTCGCTGATCAGGACGAGTTTCAGACCTCAAGTCTATGGGCATGCATGATTTGAGCAGAAGAATTATTTGTTAATTGGTTTTGATTGATATCCGAGAGTTTGGTAACACTTTTAAGCGAATATAGATTTTCTTGCATATATGTGTGTCTAACACCACTAGTTTTTGTAGATAGACACTTCTTAACGCATAATTGGTTGCAGTTAAAGCATTCATTATATTTTCCTTTTCAATTGAATTATATGTATGTATATCTGTACTGGAAAATGTTTACTCAGGCAGTTCATTTGCTTAACTGTCTTGTTTTTTGATTCTCAGGCTATGTTCATTGGTCATCATGCGTGTCAAGTTCATATACTTCTTGGTTGATATAATTTATGGCAAAATGTATTAGTTTGGAAATTGGTAAATCCATTATGCTTGGATATCTTTGAGACTATAAGGAATAAAGGATAAATCATGACAACAACTTTTCTTAATAACGTCGAGGCCTACTTCACTCCTATTTGGGCAACTTTTATTGCTGGTATCTTTGTTCTAAACAGTCTTGTCCTTTCACTATACCTTCTCTTCGAGCACCTTTCTGCGTACAAGAATCCTGAGGTTTTTCTCCCACTACCAACATTCTTGCGAATTTATTCGAGATTTTCATGTTACTTTTTTCACCTTTTTATTTTAACCTTTTTTTTGCTCTACATCTCAGGAGCAGAAATTCTTGATTGGAGTTGTCCTAATGGTTCCATTCTATGCTATAGAATCTGTAAGTTTTTTCACAGAGCTTGTGACAATTTATTGGTGAAAGGATGTGCTGATTGGGGGACCACCTCCAAGAGCGAGTCTTCAAAACTAAATTTAGTTTCTTATTGTATGATTTTATTAGTACATTATGGGTACACCTTGTGTCTAGTGTGGTGGTAATGATTTCTTTTTTGGTTCTTGTATTATTTCAAACTAGCGTATATCCCGAGATACTACGAGATTGCTATGAATACTTTGCCATGTATTGCTTTGGAAGATACCTTGTTGCATGCTTGGGTATGTTGATTGTACTTAGTTGGCATATTGTAACTTGGTACTGCACACAAATCTCTACCGTACTTGCTATACACTCTTACAGGCCTTAATTTTCTGATATGGGGTTCATTCCCATTTTGATCTTTCTAGGTGGGGAAGAAAGGACTATTCAGTTTATGAAAAGACAAGGCCGTGCCAGCTCTAAGACTCCTCTACTGGCAGACAGTTCTGAGAAGGGAACTATAAAACATCCTTTTCCAATGAATTATATCTTAAAACCATGGAAACTTGGCCAATGGTTTTACCAAGTGGTCAAGTTTGGCATTGTTCAGTATGTATGTTTGCTTACACTTGAAAATTTTTTATCTCCGTGTTTCTTTTTGATATTCAATTATGTTTCTTGTTTCTAAATAGGCAGTATCATAATTTCCTTGGCAGATGATTATAAAGTCTGTCAGTGCTATTTTAGCTGTGGTGCTTGAATCTTTTGGCGTATATTGTGAAGGAGAATTTAGTTGGCGATGTGGGTAAGAAAAATGATTATTGGAAAATGTTCTTTTGTTATTTGACACTTGGCAATATATGCACATTTGTATGATACAGAATAATTAATTGCCATTTCATTCTTGCAGGTATCCTTATATTGCAGTACTTTTAAATTTCAGTCAGTCATGGGCTCTTTACTGTTTGCTACAGTTTTATACTGTCACAAAGGATGAACTGGCACGCATAAAACCATTGGCCAAGTTTCTGATGTTTAAATCAATTGTCTTTTTGACTTGGTGGCAAGGTGTGGCAATTGCTCTTCTCTATTCACTTGGGTTGTTCAAAAGTGCTATAGCTCAAGACTTGCAATTTAAGTCAAGTGTCCAAGCCTTCATAATATGTATAGAGGTAAGTGTTGTCTTTCCTTCCATTTTTCATTCTGACGAGTATTATTTTTCTTGCTTACCACTGGAATAACTAATATCTTTTTTTGAACACTTGAAATTGTGATTCATGATGTCTGCATTCATCCAGTACAGATGGGTGTTGCTTCTGTTGTTCACCTATATGTATTCCCTGCAAAGCCGTACGAGCAAATGGGAGATCTCATTCCTGGAGTTGTTTCAGTTCTTGGAGACTATGCAGCTGCTGATTGTCCTTTGGATCCAGATGAGGTAAGGGACAGTGAGCGGCCCACAAAACTTCGTCTTCCCCAGCCTGACATAGATGTTCGAAGTGGTATGACCATTCGAGAAAGTGTTCGGGATGTTTTTGTTGGCGGTGGTGGATATGTAAGTTTTAATTAATTCTACTAAATATATGATTATGAATTTTTCTGAGCATTTTCAGTTTGAAGTGAATTTAGATTTTTAGCTTATATCCAAACTGAATCTGCTCTTTGCCTCCGGCAGATTGTTAACGATGTGAAGTTCACTGTGACCCAAGCAGTGGAGCCAGTGGAAAAGGGTATAACACGATTCAATCAGAAAATACATAAGATCTCCCAGAACATAAAGAGGCGTGACAGGGATAGGAGAAGAGTGAAGGATGACAGTTGCATTCCCGCATCATTAGCCACGCGGAGGGTGATTCGTGCCCCCTCTTAAATGGATGCATTAGTGATACTGGTGTTTTCAGGGGAAAAAAGAATCGGCGAAAATCAGGATATACCAGTGCAGAGAGTGGGGGAGAAAGCAGCAGTGATCAGAGCTATGCAGGGTATCGGTATCAGTATCAGATCAGGGGCTGTAGGTGGGTTACGAAAGATTAGTGAAGGAGGAGGATCACATGCATGATTTTCCTCGCATGGTCCTGCTGCATCATTTGGTTACCTTTTCGTTTAGCCAAATGATGCTAAGAATATCAGATGATTTCTTGTGCTTTTCATCAAATGTGGTTGGTGACTTCAAGATTCACACAAACTGTAATGTGCTTATTATATCGTTCACAATTCTTGGAATATTAAAGCCGAACATGTTGGGGCTTACAGTAGATGGTGTAAATGAAGAGGGCTAGTGCCTTGGTCTTTCAAATATTGCATAGTTATGTATGAAAATGTTGCAGCTTCATTATAATACAATTTTGTTTCCATTGTCTGTTGTTTCATTTTTTATGAGAATATTGAGATGATAAATTGAACAAAACAATTCACACAAGTTTAAACCAAATGACATTTAATAAGAGTAAAACCAACAATCATTTTTCGGATGTTGTAATACATGCTCAGCTGAAGAACCTTCGTAACCATAACCTTGACAGAGATGCAAGACACGGAACTGGACAAATTCCTATCCAGACTAAGGAAAACTACCTACGTGCAGATGGTATGGCTCCCCCTCCCGGGTGAGGACCCCGACCCGCAGACTGACCCTGCGAA
>JAYMTB010001451.1:0-10871 GCA_036897585.1 Francoa sonchifolia | reverse complement strand
GTTATTTGTTTTTTCGGATCTAACCAGATCTCAATTAGAAATGCTGAGAGACGGAACAATAAGGAGATGAGAGAGAAATGATGAAGAATAAAAGAAGAAGGAGAAATTTATAATTATTTTTTTTTTATTATTTTAAAAAAAAATCAGGTGCGACGTAGACTACTTAATAGAAATTAGACGGAAGTTAAATGTCAGGGTGTAAAATAAAAGTCGAGGGAGCTATTTGAGATTTTTAAGAGTCAGTAGGGCTATTTATTACACAGTTAAAAGTTTAGAGGGTTTAAAGGTATTTAAACTATTTTTATTGAACGACAATATTTCAATTAATTATATTATTTTTTAAAAGGAAGATATTTTTATAAATGAGATATTAGAGAAAACTGGATTAAAATAAAACCAGACCAAGCTAGAGAAGGAAGTCAATGGTTTTCAAAATCTTGACTGAAATAAAATTGACAAAAGTAGATAAAAGTTTACAAGTGCAAGATTTAATTAATGTTATTGAAATTAAGACGTAGAAGTCAATTGTAGTAATATTATTACTTAGTTTAAATTTTCCTGCTGATTTCTCTGCGAGTTCGAGAGTTTGAAAATTAAATTCGATTAAAATTTAATAGTGTTTTTTATATTAAAATTGATTTTCTTTTATTTTTTAATATTTGAATATCATATACCATTAAAAATAATTGAAATGGTTAGTAAAAATAATAATTTACTGTATTCTTTTTAGCATTCAAAAATAAATACTATTTTTAATTTTTCAATAATAAAAACAAAATTCTAATAATAGAAAAATTGGATAATGACATATATACCACACTATGGTTTTCCTCAATGTATCCAAGATTTGCAATACCTAACTTCATCTCCTTTTTATTACTTTTATTAGGAATAATTTACGTTTGAGTAAAAAAAATGTTATTATTCATAAATCAAATGTACAGCAAATGAAGGTGAAGAAACTCATTTAAGCATTGGGCTTCCTTTTAAGCCACCGGTGCTTAACCTTGTTCCACACCCTAATTACAAATCCTCCACTCACTTTTCTGTCCAAATTTGCAAACTCTAACTGCTTACAACAAATTTTTTTAGGCGTAACAGCACCTTCCTTATAGATACGATCTAGGCAATGGCCATAGAATGGAGATGAGAAGTTGGTGGCATGAGTGGCCTTGTTGAGATGCTGTGTGACGGCACGAAGCTCGTAGGAGTCGTAAAGGGTGCTGGTGGTGCCATTGATATTGACATTATGCCTTGGGATATGCTTCCAAATGCTGGTGTTGTTTAGGGTTTGGACATGTGCTAATGAGGAAGGTTCATCATTCATTGATTGATTTTTGAGAATAATGGTGTGCTTGTGGTTTTTGTGTTTATTTGCAGGAGTTTGTAGTGAATTTAACTATGGAAATTTCTTTGTTTTCTACGTTTATTATTATATTTAATTAGTAGAAACAAGGAAAGGCAAGTTTTTGAATTTTCTTTTTTATTATGATAGTAGCATTTATTAGTTTATCAACACGAATGTCCCTTCCGTAAGAAAAATATTTATTTACAATTCACAATTAGTGAGCATAAAAATAAGGGATATTTCATGGGAAAATAAGAAAAAGACAAAAAAAAACCTTAAATCTGTATTGTCTTTCTGTTTTATAGATTATTAGACTTTTCTTCTTTAAATTGAATGGTTCTAAAGAAATTTACGAATGAAAAATAATAGAAACCACGGAAGAATCAAGTGCGAATTTTTGACATTTTGTTAATTTGTTTGAGCTCCTCTTCTCTTATATGTCCAATTTGCAGAAACTTGGAATTTCATCCTCCATTCATACCTTACCTTATTTCACTTTTAATATAGAATAGCTGATATCTACACTACCAACACATACTAAAAACAGAACCAATCTATACTAAAAGACATGATTTAGGACATCATAGTCAAACCCGAATGGTACAAACTGAGTCCAAAATGTGACATTCATAAGCCTTTTAGAATCACATAATATACATACAACATACACAACAAAAAGGTTTTATCGCCAACAAGAATATCATTTCCACACCATAAATTTCGGCCTTCACAGAATGTTGTTTTCATCACAAATAAAGCCTGGCAACGAGATGGACAGTTCATTGCACAAAATTCATCTGTCATGCTCGTGTTAACACGATTAGCCTACATGCCCATAGAATATCACTTTTACATTAATTATTACAATTCCTTTCTATTTGCATGAAAATCTTCTCTATTACAAGTCCTTATGAAAAATTAAATATATACATTCAAGGATGATGACATATTACTTTTTTCACATACTTGAGCGATTAAGCGAATTTTAAAAAAATGGCTTTACAAGCGTCTAAGATTTTAAAAATTTGACAACCACCCTGCAACTTGAGAAAATCCAGAGCACTGGTCCAACGCCGTGCTTGCTAAAACAACAGAGAATCAAAGATAAAAGAAAGCTATATTGGTCATTCTATCAAGACCAGAATTCCTTGCTGCTCAACCTTCCTCCCAATCTATATCATCCTCATCATCCCCGGAAGCATCAACATCATCAGCTTGGACATTCAAGTCATTGACTTTATAACTTTCACTAACCTCACCTGTAATTGTGCACAGGATCACATTTAACACACCGCCAACCACAAAACCAATATACAAATTTGAAACTAAACATTGATTTCCCAGAAAACACATTACTTTGAACAAATGTTCATATCTGGAGAAAAAAATATTTTCTTTGGACTTCAAGTTTACTAATTTATACAGCAAGTTAATCTTCATCCACCAAATGGATATTTCCTTTTATATAGTCTATGATCTTTGCTAAAAGATTGTGTGACATATCACAAAAACAATGTCTTTATACGACATGCAACCAAAAATAAACAAAATAAATAAGAGAAAAGGATAAAAGAAAACAATTTCTACGAATGTCACACTATCTGAAATTAAGTTTCAGCCAAAATACATAAATAACCTGCAAGTCGAAAGATATAGCACTGGGAAATTGGACTTTTAGCACAAAAGAGAAGTGGACTTGAAAATAGGGTAAAGAATCAAGAACAACTAAAGCGGTTCAGTTTGCTACCTATAAATTATTTCATATCAAAGACCAAGCAATAAAAGTGCAGATACTTACTTGCTATTGGAACCTCCTCCCATTCAGTATCATCATCTCCCTCATCCTCATCACGTTTAGACTTCATACCAACTTGACGACTAGGAGACATTCTAGAAACATTGTTGTTTTCATGTGTGTTTACAAACTCCTCTTGTTTCTTAGCAGATTCTTGTACTTGTTGTCTCACAAGAAGAGCAGCATAATAAGCTTTAACATATTCATCCTACAAATAATAAAGAAACAGAAGATGCAAGATTTTAGTAAATTTGGAACTCTACAAGATAGATATGGAGTATGGACCAACCGTCCAATAAGTACTAGTTCTAGAGTTGCTTAAACCTGTATGTTCTTTTTATCATCCGTTTCAATTGTCGTCTTTTTGTCATCTGAATAATCTACTGATGCTGAAGTGCCATCCATCTTGGACTCCTCGACCTCTCCACGTTGTTCCTTTGTAAGGTTCATACCTTGCTTTATCATCCACGGAGGAAGAACTTTCTGAGATGTATTTCCAGTTTCAGATTTGATAACCTCTCCCTTGTCATCAACACCAGAGAATGCAACTTCAACCTGCCAAGGCCCAGCAATAAATTTCTTGAGGACAATCCAAATCGACTCAGAAACAAACATAAAACATACAGAAAGTGGATATAATAATCTATCAAATTTCGAGTCCCTGTTAGTCAAAACAAGGCTACTCGGGTTGTAACCTCATCTCACTGAGATGATCTCAGACAACCTAAACCCAACTTTCACATTCTGACCAATGCACTAACGTTTTTTTATCAGTTTTGGACTGCAGCATGGACAAAAGCACCTAATCTAGGAATAACATAGGGCTACAGAAAAGATGAGCCAATTACACAGCCAGCACTTAGGCCCAAAAATTGATCAGCTCCTTAAAAATAAAAAATTTTGAGCTCAGAGTACTGGGAGATGAAGATAAAAAAACAATTGAGAAAAACTATTATCCTTGTGAAGACTTCTAATCAATCAATGAATTGGAACAAATGAATAGTCTATCATTCTTTGTACATTTAACCAAGTTCCAGTCTATTCAGACTTGGGATGCAATGTTAAAAGCTGCCGCCAACTTCTTCAAATGAATCTTGTATCAAGACAAACTCAAGCAAATCTCGAGTAACTCAGTTATCTTAGAGTCTCAGAAGAAAAACCAAATAAGTAACACTATGTTGCTTTGAGCATAGTCAACCTCAAAAATCTTGTCTGCCAAAGACAATGACTTCTTCTGAAACAAGAGTGAAACATCAAACCCATGCATTATTTTAAAGCACAACTAAAATATACTTTTGAGGGGGGAAAAAACTCTTATTATTTATCTAATTATCAAATATTGATTTCAACTTTATCAAACCCAGTCAAAGCAGACTTCAATTTCTAGAATCTGAATCAAAGGCTATATTATATGGATCTAGCAGCATGGGCAGCCAGTCCCATGACCAACCTAGTATGGAGTCTGGACAAAACAATTCATTATCAGGTCCAAAAAAATGATAAACAGAAATGAGGTCAGAAAGTTATAAATCCATTATTTACCCTTCTGACTATATTATAGATCCTCCCTTGAAAACTATGCAATCCATTATTCAATTGCTTATCAAGAAAAAGAAAGTATATGATTATTTTCTTTTTTCAGATTTTGAGAAATTACAAACATCATGGTAGAACCAAAATGTTGAATAGGTGAGAGAGTGAGACACAGAGAGATGGAGAGATCCATTTGGACACTGGTTCCATTCTGGCTGATTGAAAGACAAATGGAAAGGAAACATTTATTAATCAAATACATTTACTTTTATTGAAAATTAATAGCAAACCATGACCAAGAAGATCGTACCAATGCTAATATTCTCAAAACATGTAGGAATTAATTAGCATTCCCCATATATGTAATTTAATTTCTTTTCCAAATTCCTATAAGAGCATCACTAATATAGTTATATACGTATATCCAAGAGATTTTACCCTTCTCTGGCTTAGTTACCCTAATATGATAAAGATTCTATGTATCTCCTGACCAAACAGATTAAGCAGGTATTCATATAATATCCCTAAATCTTGAATTTTCTACCATTTATTGGCAAGTATAATCCAAAAGCTTTCACTTTTACAGTTATTTGATAAATAATTAAACAATAAGCGCAGTGAACACAGGTCTTGTCTCCTCATGCAATAGAAAAAAATAATAATACCCCTGAATGCAGAGAGGTTTTTTTACTATCCGAACCCATGACTACTAGATCACTATGATGCACATTATGGTTACACCAAAGCTCATTTTCTAGACACATAGATGCAAAAGTAGGTCTATAAATGAGTTCTAGTAATGCAAACTACAACTTTATGAAGCCAAGCATGTTCCATCCACACCCGAATAAGCATAAACTACAAAGCTACAATGAATTATCAATCATTCAAAGGAATGTTTCATTACCATATAAATTTACAAACTACATCGCATATAAACTAGAATATGAACAGGTGGTATGGAATGCTTATAAGTGATATCAACACTTTAAATTTTCCAAAGAATACACTTGTTTCTTACCCTAAAGTTTCAGGCACAGGAAAGAAGAACAAGATTCTAAAAAGTACCTTTGTGTCTCCAAGAAATGGCAGGGACGTTCCACCATAACCAAGCCCTTGAGAAGACTTGGAGGGATCCTTGCCACTTGAATCACCATGTGCTGCACGCCCGGCAGCACTGGCTCGAGCTTCCCATGCTTGAAGAGTTCCAAATTCAGGAACAGACAGATCTTTTACTCTGCTGAGTTGGTCCATCAATGGCTTAAGTTGTACCTGCACCCTTTCATTCTGTCACCTCATTGTATGTATTATGCAGAGGAAATACAATATCCAGCAAATATTCACAAATAACAAGAAGTTGAAGTACATCACCTAATTTAGAAGATATTATTCCCTAAATAACACTATAAAAGTACTCGTGTATTGCAAACAAAGTTGTGCTCAGTGTTCAATCTACCCATGTAGCAACAAGTTGAAGGACGTCACATAAAAATTTTAGAAGATAACTTATTCGCATTTAACAAGTTGAAGGACATCACAATTTTTTTTTTATAAGATCCTCAAGTATTTCATATATCACACCATAAAAGTATTCATGTATTGCAAACAAATTGGTGCTCAGTGTTCAGTATAGCTATGCAATGAACTACTGACACATATCTTAGCAATATCTAGAAAGAACCAGCTGTAGTATGAAGGACAAAAAAAGAAATACCTTAAGGTTCCTCCACTTTATATGAAATAATTCTCTCCTAAATTTTGATTCAAATCTAATCATTGTGTTTGCTTGTCCTGGTTAAGTTTCTTTTCTAATTTTGTTAGTTTCTGGGCTAAACCGAGGATAGTCCTCCCTCTACCCATTCCCCCTCCCATCCCAAGTTTCTGTGGAATTGGATCCTAAGTCTCAGGTATGACACCAAGAGATGGTTCAACTGAGACCCACTTGTCCTGATTAAGTTTCTCTGCTTTATTCATCTCTTGTGCGTGCATGCACTTATTCTTTATATTAGCTCAAACTCATGATGAAAAAGAAGCCGATATCAAGCAAAAACTACAGACTATCCCCATCATTTAGTTTAGTCATTCTTTTTATAACTTTGTTTGTGTAGTATACCTTAAACAACATCCCAAGGTGAAAAGAGAATGAGGATTGTCGTAGGTTGAAAGCCAACATAAACTTTTCAAATCTTGTGAGCATGAATTTTAGTACATAGTAGTAGTAGATATGACGAGCAAATAAGAGTTATATAGCATGTCTTCCGAAGGCTATGTGGGCGGGTGAAGGTGAAAAATATAAGGAAATAGAATGGACAGGTTTAGAGCTTTAGTTTAGGAATATAAATGAAGTATACATTAGAAAAAATAAGAATCTAAAAGATGAAACTGTAGGTGTTAAAAGTGGGTGATAGAATGATAACATCTAAACTAATTTTAGGGGAAGAGATGTTCAGTAGAATTAGGGTGTATGCCACTGAAGATCTTCATGTAGTTTATTGATTTAGAAAAGATATGTAACAGAGTTCCAAGTAGGTCTTAAAGTGATGGGTTTTGAGAAAGAAAGGGGTACTAATATTTATGCAGTAGCAACAAGTATTATATCGGTGAATAAGACTACTAAAGATTTTCCAATGACAATAGAAATGCAATGATCTTCATTAAACCCATATCTATTGACCTTAGTTATGGATGAACTAACAAAATGAGGTAAGCCTCAGCACCACTGTAACGTTACTCCAATTCGAGAAACCACATCTCTGTATGTGAAAGCTGAGTACATCTAACTCTACCCAGTAAGCCCAACAATGCGGCTCCATACAATGGACTGATCATTTTAAGGATAGACATTACAAGATGTGGTGCCGTTCAGTTGTGTTATTTGAAGAAACTTGAGATGGAGTTGATGCAAAGTTGGACGTGTGTAGATAAACTGAGTTCGCAGACAGTAACTTAGTAAGGCTTGAAGAAGAGATGAATGTTAGATATCTAGATAGACAAAATATACCTAAGAACGATTTTTCTCGCAATCTTGGACCGATGAAATTGATGAGAATGTTACTTATAAACTTCAAGCAAGTTGGGTAAAATAGAGTGCCTCATGGGAATGAACAACAAATTCCAATCAAGTTGAAGAGGAACTTTTACAGGAGAGCCGTGAGACCAATGTTCAATGGCAAATTATTTGGGTTGAGATACAAAATATCAATATCCTCATATATTGAGAGGAGCTAACATGTGAATACTAATGTGGATGTGTAACAAAGGATAGATAATATAGGACGAAGACCTAGGTGGAAGCAACCAAGGAGAAGACAAAAGAAAATTGTTTGAGGTGGTTTGGCTACCTTTAACGTAAGCTCTAGATTCTTTAGTAAAATATAATGATTAGCTTAATGTGAATAGGGCTAAAAGTGGGTAGACCAAAATTAACTTGGATTAAAATAGTTAGAAACACTTGATTAATAAAGTGATAACAGAAAGTATGGCCTTGGATGGGTCTGATTATAGGAAAATGATTCATATCGCTAATTCCAACTAATTTGGATTAAGCCACATAATTAAGTTGCTTAAGTTATGGTATATGTAGATCATAACCTAGTTCTATTAAGTTTTTGTTGCACTTTGTTACCTTTCTGCCCACCAAATTATTAATTGTTGGTTGGCCTGATCATTCATGGGTTCTACCACACTCCAAAACATGAGACAGGAAACCATACATTCTTGTCATCAGTTCTTACAAGTCAAAATATATGCAAAACCCCATAATACTATCTGAACCTCATTAGTCTAATCCCTTAAAAAAATGGATTTAATCTTCAAGCACGCTCCATCAGATTCCAAACAATAGGCACAGGTAGGAATTCATTATACACATATATAACAAACACATATTTTATATATATATATATATCTGTTGTGTGTGCGTGTGTGTGTGTGTGTTTCATGAGAACTTAAAGAGTAAAACACACAAAAATAAATAGGAATAGAACCAACAAGGTAAAAAACTTTACTTAATTATAAAAGCATATCCACATATATCACATTCATGGAAAAAAGATAGTATAACCATATAACGATTAAAAATCAATATAACAAGCACACCTCCATCTTTTCAAGCATGTCCTTTAATTTTTCACGTCGCCGCTTCCTAGCATTGTCATCTCCATCTCCTACTTCTTGAGCAGCTAATTTGTCACTCTCTGCCACAAGCTCCCCATTGCAATTTTCACAGTGAAAATATTCATCCTCCAGAGAAAACAGTCGCAGTGCATCCAAAGCATTATATCTGAACAAACATTCGACGGATGAGTTTAGAAATATAAAGTACATCAAAAATCTAAATCGATATTTAAAAAGAACAGCAGAGGCTGAAACCTTCTTCCACAATTAGGGCATATATACAGTTGTACTGTATTCTTTTGTTCCACTTCATCTTTTAGCTTTTTCTTCATACGATGCAGTCTGTACCTTACCACATCATATATCTGCAACAGACTAAAGTGTTAAATACAAATGCTGAAAAAAGGAAAAAAGGTTTCTTTTGCTTTCTTTCTTCCTCATCAAACAAATGGACGTATACTTGAACACTTAGCTGGCAAATGAAAAATAAAGGAACAACCTGTGCATAATCTAGACAACAATAAGAGTGTGTGTGCATTTTAATCTTTTCCTCTCCCTCTTTTGTAGTCTGTTGACCATCAACTGTAGCAGCCACTGCCGCACTAAAAATCTTTGCACCCTTGGCTGTCTGCAATAAATCAAACATCAACATCTCATATGAAGAGTAGAAACAAATCTAGGGTTTACTTTAAAATAACTAGTTGATGAATATCTGAAGGAAGAAATGATCAAACAATGCAGATCACCAACAAAATTCGCTAATAAACAATGCAATGTGGCTTAAAAATCTGGAATGCACAAATTTCACATTAAATGAAACAAGAACCAATATAGTAGCATTCCCTGTTCATTTCTTTTTGCATAACCTATAAATAAGAAGAAAATTTTAACAAATATACATGCACAGGAAGGGTTGAAAAATGTGATCCACGTATGTGTAACAACGATTAAAATGTAGCCCAAAATTTTATACTTAATCCGGTTACACCTATTTGCATTAATCACCCATTATGCAAACCTCCATATACAATTTAGTTCAGCATTGTCAAAAACTCCTGTCCAGAAAGTTAAGATAAATGATACTCAACATTTTCCTAAATAATGTTTATGTTGTACTTAGTATGAAGCTGACATGAATCACCTCTGATCAAACCTTTGTTAAGCAAAAACGGATGATAAGACTAGAATAATGCATAAAAGTTATAAATCAGAAGCAATAATAACAAGGTAAAACACATGAAGTTAATGCTGACCTCTCTCCTGTGATCCCGTGTGACTAGCTTTTCTTCTTCAAAAAATCGCAGTGTCCGACGTAGTTGCTTCGAGTGCAGTTTCAAGTCCTTTGCCAAGTCTTCTTCTCTAACCCATTGTCGTCTGGAATAGGCAAATCAAATGTTACAATTACCAACAAAACATGAAAAGCTTGCCTAACCCTCCTCAGTAGCATGGGACACAAATAAACAAGTATTGTTACATTTAAACTAAAATATGTACTAAGAACAGTTAAGTATGTATATATTTACAGCCTTATGAGCACCTCCAACTGGGCCAGAACCAAGTTATAAATTCTTAAGTACTCAAAAAATAGTCCGTATAACATGGTTTTATTTTTTAAATAATTAAGATTTAAAAATTAGAAATTAATTATTTTAAGAGGAAGATGTTACATGATGAATAGAAGAGTATAACTGACTGGCCAAGGAAAATACACATGTATTATGGGCAGGTTCTTTCTTAGTATCCCAACTCTGAACTATAGAGCATAATAAATCTCACTGAAGGTGGTCAATGTGATAGAATTGACAGTATAAATTATACACCAAGTAGTCAATCTTATTAAGTCTTTAGTGGTGAAATAAAAAATGGCAAACTTACTTGCAGCAAAAAATAGAACCCAAGATCATGTATATTTGACGCATAATAACAGTAACATTACCCTTGCCGCATGTGAGTCTAAACTGGTTGATACAATTGACTCATTAACGCACAATTAAGGAACCGAAAAGTTGCAGGTGAGCACGATTAGTAGAAAACAACATCTTATTCAAAAAGCAAGTCACTATTATATTGTGTTTGTTC
>JAYMTB010001450.1:0-10874 GCA_036897585.1 Francoa sonchifolia | reverse complement strand
AAAATGGAGCATATTAAGTTATCCGAGGAGGCATCAGCGTACAAGAAATGTTTTGCAGATATGAGTGAAATGAGCTCCGAAATTCAGCTGAAAAGTAAAACATGCACCTTCTGATCATAGCTTTTGATCATTTTTCTCAAATCAATTACTGAATTAATGCTTGTATCTTACTAAATAGTAAATCAGCAAGCAGATTTCTATAAAGATTTCAAGGTTAAATTCATCGAAGGGACAAAGGAACGAAAAGATCTTTACAACAAGGTCTTGGAGCTAAAAGGTTAGTAGCATCGTATATTTTGATATTGAGCGATTAAAATAACTCTTAATGTCATTGCAGGAAATGTAAGGGTGTTTTGCAGGTGCAGACCGCTTAACAATGAGGAAATTACCGCAGGAGATTCAATGGCTGTTGATTTTGAACATGCTAAAGATGGTGAGCTCACCGTAAAATCAAATGGGGCACCCAAAAAGTCCTTTAAGTTTGATGCTGTATTCCACCCTGAAGTGGCTCAAGGTAATCATGATGATGTAAATAATGACTAGTTCACGTGATGCTCGAAAGTTTAATCTCATTTTTTTATCCTTGTTTTTGTAGCTGATGTTTTCGAAGATACAGCGCCATTTGCGACATCAGTTCTAGATGGCTACAATGTCTGCATATTTGCTTATGGACAGACTGGAAGTGGGAAGACTTTTACAATGGAAGGCACAGACGAAGCTCGTGGAGTTAACTTTAGGACTCTGCAGGAGTTGTTCTGCTTAGTTAAGGAGCGACAGAGTTTATACAAATATGATATTTCTGTTTGTGTACTAGAAGTCTATAATGAGCAAATACGAGATTTGCTCGTCCCAGCAGGCATAGCTGTAAAGAGGTAGATAACATATTCCTAACCATTTCTACTAAAGTTTAGTTAATGAGTATTTATTCATCAAATTCTGTCATTTGTAGGCTTGAAATTAAACATGTCAGTGAAGGATTTCATCCGGTTCCGGGACTTGTTGAAGCACAGGTAAACAATGTCACCGAGGCATGGGAAGTACTAAAGACTGGCACTAATGCAAGAGCAGTGAGCGCGACCAATGCTAATGAGCACAGCAGTCGTTCCCACTGGTATGTTTTCATACTTATCTTTAAAATTACGTATCTTTAAGGTAAAGTTTGTAATTGGAGTCTGACTTGATCAATACAGCATACATTGTGTGATGGTAAAGGGTGAAAATTTGTTGAACGGGGAATGCACAAGAAGCAAGCTATGGCTGATTGACTTAGCTGGTAGTGAGCGAATAGCAAAGACAGAAGTGCAAGGCGAACGACTAAAGGAAACCCAAAACATCAATAGATCTTTATCTGCTCTTGGCGATGTTGTTTCAGCTCTTGCAACGAAGAGTCCACACATTCCTTTCAGGTTGTTGCAACCGAATCAGTGGTTTTTCAATTCCCGAGTATTTATGAGTAACCCTTTCGTTTTCACTGTATTCTGTAGGAACTCGAAGCTTACCCACTTGCTTCAAGATTCATTAGGAGGAGATTCAAAGACGCTCATGTTTGTACAAATCAGTCCTAATGAGAACGATCTGAGTGAGACGCTTTGCTCACTGAATTTTGCAAGTAGAGTAAGAGGGATAGAGTTGGGTGCGGCGAAAAAGCAACCAGATATCACTGAACTTCTGAGAAACAAATTGATGGTATGTTTAATACAAATTGTGTTGATATTACTAATACGAACTTTTCCCAATTTCATATTATTTTGCTTGTTAGGTTGAGCGGAACAAGCAAGAGATAAAGACTAAAGACGTCCAAATCAAGAAGTTGGAGGAAACAGTTCATAGTTTAGACATGAAGATGAAAGACCGGGAGATTAAAAATAAGAATCTGCAAGACAAGGTATATAAGACAGTTATTTTTCAGTTTTTGGATTCGTTATAATGAATTGAATCATTTTGCAGGTAAAGGAATTGGAATCTCAGCTTCTGGTAGAAAGAAAGCTAGCACGACAACATGTGGACACGAAGATAGCCATGCAGCAGCAGCAGCAAACTAAACAACACGAAGAGCAAAACTATGTCCCGATGAGACTCCCCCTTGAAAGTCGACCTCTTATGGAGAACAACACTTACAAACCTCAATTTCCATTTTCAATTGATGGATTTGTCAAGTACAACAATCCGACGGAAAAAGAAAACAACCCTGATGCAGCTGAACAACCATTAGTACTACCAAAGAAGACTGGAAGAGCATCGATATGCCCAATGGCACGTCGAATCCCTATAGCTCCTGCGCCTAGACGCAATTCGCTAGTCCCATTTCCAAGTTCAACCCAATTCCCGCAAGTGTTACCTTCATCACTACTATGCCAAACTGATATGAAGGAAGAAAGAGATCAATCGGACGATCAATTTTTGCCGGAGCAGACAGCTTGTGACAGTCCTAAAGGAATCAAAAGCGGGAATAAGAAGCTAAGCACATTATTACGAAGAAGCTTTCAGAAGAAAATGCAGATGAAATCGCCAATGCAGCAGCACATGAGAAAAGGTGTGAATGTAGGGATGGAGAAGGTTCGAGTTTCGATTGGAAGTCGAGGGAGAATGGCACATAGGGTATTGCTAGGAAATGGCAGAAGAGGACTAACAAAGGAGATTCAGCAGAAACAGCATAATCACAAGGAAAAGGAAAGAGGGTGGAATATTGGCACAAGTAGAATTATATGAAATCCGACAGATTTCGGATTCAAAATTACCATTTACTGTTGCACGAATGATCAAAATATACACTAATTTGTGTGGATTTGTTTGGATGATGCTTATCATCCATTTGGGTATGTATTGTTTTTGTGTAATTATTAGTATAAAGGAGTCAAAAAACCGAACTTGGATCTTCTGTTCCTTCTACGCGTTGTATCTTATAGAAGACACGGAAAGGGACGAGAACTGGTATCATCAAATCAGACCCTTCATTCAATTCTGAGAAATGAAACTATTGAAAGAGGACTATTAGATAAAAAGTAAAAGTTAAAAGGTGATATTGTACAAAATTAATAAAATTTTCTCAATTTGTTCTCTGTCAAAACCAACTGCACATAGTTGCAGGAGAAAGTTAAAATTCGGGAATATTTTGAACTCGCTTACATCTCAATTTGACTGATGGGGGTACCTAGGAGTATAAAAATGGCACCATCGGAAAAAACAATCAAATGGGAATTCAGGGAAGTACATAGCATGCGCCGTCCCCGACAGAATTGTCTCAAGGAAGATGTCTTTGTCACTACACATTATGCTTCATCGGCAAAACAAATGTCAAGAAACTACAAAAGAGAATTGAGAATTAGGAAGTGAAAATTCGAGTGTTTTCAGGATGCTAAAGTTTATAATGTGTGAAAAGCATGTTGCTTAGTTACCATGTTTAGTTGATTAAGGTCCTGACCTATACCACGTCAGATTGCTAAATGAACATAGACGTTTAATCAGGTCCTCTTTCAATGACTCGGGAATCTGTGGGATAAAGGCTTGTTTTGCATCTGTGATCAAAAAATTCCTGCATCGAAGTAGAAATGTAACGTTTTAATACAGAAGCCAACTGCGGTAAGGATAATGATGAAACAAAGATTTGAGTCGACTGAGCAAGAAAATAATTTGTGTGATTATTGCTTATTCAATGTACACATACAATTTTATGCTAGAGTTAAATACTTACTTCAAGTCATTGCAACTTGATGGAGTATTTCCTGCTTCTCGAGTACACAACCTCTTTGAACTCATAAAATTAGAAACCTTATCTGTCCAACCACATGTCCGTAGATATGCAGAAGCGTCTTTCTTGAGACTGGATCATAAAATGTAGCAACACCATGAAAAAAAAAAAAAGGTGCAAAACCATTAAGCAAATAAAGAAGTAATTCTAACGAATTATTACAAATGTCATAAGCGAATCAATGTCAAAGAGAATAATGGTAAGCCAATTTTGCCTCAACAGGTACAATTGCACTAACAAAACGAAAGGGCAATAACCCATTCTAGAAATCATGTAAGCAAAACAAGGACTAGATTCACAGGAGGAACTTTAATGCCCCCAGCGAGGGATAGGGAAAGGAACAATTGGAGCCTAGAATTACACATACCATCTAGGTGAAACTCCCAATTATGTTGAACTGTGACGATAGTTCACAAAATGTTACAACAATTACTTTGGGCCAGGACAGGTTTACAATACCACAATAAGTTGATTCAAACAAATAACCTTTAAGTGTATCTACACTAAAATTTCCCGATGTTACATGCCTAACTTAACAAAAATTTAACAACCTAACTAAAAGGGATATGGGATCAGAAGTATAACATGAAGATGCAGAACAGGACTGGAACCTTGGAATTAGATGAGTATAAATCGACCAGAAAACAATAGTACAGGGGTGTAAGGTTCAATTCTGAAAAGATCCCAATCAACATAAGACACATAATAAAGAACATGTTCAAGAAGCAATTGAGGTAGGGGAGTAACATACTCTTCTTTCAGTTTTTCAACTTTTGCCCGAGATTGATCATCCTGCCCAAAAAAGATGCAAGAATTCTCCTGTGCTTTTCTCTTTGATCCTGAGATGCTGACACCACCATTATGCAACTCATGGTGATCAGAGCCTCTTCCTGTTGTTACTTTGCTCTTTGTGCCATTACCTTCGGAAACATCTGGTTTCACGGAGTTAATACCATCATTCAGAGCATGACCATATGCATCTGGTAATGCCAATACTTGGTCCTTCTCATCAACTATTTTGGTTTTAAGAGATCCATTACTGATTATTGATGAGCCAGCTTTCTGATTTCTCTCTATACGGGGTGAGAATTTCAAATCTCCATTTGTTGCCATAGATTGACTCTTATGAGCATCACCGTTTCCATTAGCAAGTACAGGCACTTTTTTGGAACCAGCATTTTTAAGAATACTAAAGTTCATCCTAGGAATAGAAGGATTTTTGTCAATCTTTGAAGTGGTTGAGACATCCTTCCGAGAAGATTCTTCGCCATTTGATTTATTATGCACAGTGTTCAATGATACCACAGCCTTCGGATTTTTAGATGCCTCACTGCCATGGCAATCACGAGACTTTACTCCATTGGAAGCAGGAGTAGTGCTAACAGACACCGGCTTTTGGTTAGTACGAGAGAAAAAAAGAATATAAACTTTTTCTGACAAAACTTCTTGAAGGGTAGACATTGAGACATATGAATCATTGCAGCAATACCACCGGCCCATTGCATCCTGTATAACACATATAGAGAACCAATATCAGCAAATAGTTTATGTCGTTGCTCCAATGTATTCACCAAAGAAACAAGGATCAGTTCAAGAGAGACCTTGATATATGCATAATAGTGTCCAGATTCTGGTGAGTAGCCCGAATGCACAATAGTACCAAAAAGGTTATATTCTGGTTGCGGGTCCTGTTCACAATTGAAAATTCAAATCAATAATTGAAACAAAATAAAAGAACATACCCATATGTATATGGACATCAGAAGCATAAGCCCATGGGACTAGAACGCAAATGAATTATATAAGCAAGTACCAAATTATTAAATGTTCAATCAAAATACATGCACATTATTGAGTGTTTTATTGTCCTTAGATATAAGAACAATTAATCAATATTTATTTCTCCAATTGATGAATATATATATATATATAATTAAGGCACAATTTTTTTAAATATTTTGGAGTTTTTGTAATTACGCTATGAGTTCATCAGGTTTACTCACACTAAATACTAATGTTTAGTCAAGCAAAAACGACAAATTTGGAAGTTGATCATTTACTGATATTTTGGCTATATACGAACACGACAAAAGGCATATTTAATGGCAGCAAGGCCAGAGTTGCTAAGATGCGAAGGAAGCACACAAAGCTGATCATATCTTGAGATTCTATCTATGATCCTCTTTCGATGTGATTCATGTATCCAACTTTTAAAACAGCTAGAGTAAATATTTTGGCTATATACGAAAATGACGAAAAGGATAGGTTTTAATGGCAGTAAGGCCAGAGTTGATAAGATGTGAAGGAAGCACACATAGCTGATTATATCTTGATGTTCTATCTATGTTCCTCTTTCGTTGAGATTCATTTATACAACTTTCCAAACAGCTAACATACATATACACGTCATCAACAAAATAAAAAACAAAATAAGAAAGTGGACGTGCATGGACATACTTATTTCTCTGTTATGTAACTAATAACGTCTAACAAACCATCATGCTAAAGAGTAAAAAATGTCTTCCTTCAATCAAAATTGATTAAGCAACTTCACCAACCTGACTTGCTTTGCACATCAAGTTCGAAAGCACCAAAACTTCGTTGAAAGCAATTGCCTTATCAATCTTCCCGCCAAATATGCCCTCAAATCTCTGCCAATTCAAATTCATATCAACATAGTTTTAATCTCAAAAGCAACCATTCAAGATCTCTTACCTTCAGCTGGATCACAAGTACATTAGGTGCTTGAAGTATAGACATTTGCTTTCTCGCTGCCACCAATTTCTTACACCTAAACAAGCATAAGTGTCTTATATTCCCAAACACACTAAACCAACTACAGCAACACATGGTATCGAAAAGACTTACTTCTCACACTTGTACTTATTGCTACCATCCAAAATCTCAGGCTGAAAAAACTTCTGCAATGCCTCTTTAACTGAATTACAATGCAAAATATCAAGACTAACATCCATAATCTCATCCACTTTATTCGACTCAACCCCACATGACAAACACTTCACCTGACTCTGCAACAAGCCACCAAATATCGCTTTAACCGCACTACCTCCACCACCATTCAATCCCATCTCCCCATCACTGCCTTTCTGCACATCCCGCAGCTTCTTAAGTCGAAGGCAGGAATTATGGCAAGCATCAATCACATATCGTAAAAATTCATGAGCATCCTCTTGATGCCCACAACGAAAATGCTCGGCAAAAATCCTCAAACAATTCTGAATCTTCAACGGGGCATCTAGAGTAAGATCAGTGCTTAAAGACCTAACTATTCGCTTCTCAATTATACAAAACGGACACTCTCGCTTCCTGTCTCCCGTTTCCGAACCCGGATCACCTAAAACTCAAAGAATTAGCTAAATTAGGGCAAATTTCTATACAATTGAAAAACCAATCAACAAACAAACATGAAAACAAAGTCTTACAAAGCGATGAATGTTGATATTTGAGGCAGAAATTAGCAAGCGGAGGAGTATAAGTAAGACACTGAAGAACGCTATTAATATAACAAGAATTGCCAAGATTCTTAAGACCAAGAGGGGGACCAGTTTTCCGTTTCTGACCAAGTAAACTCTTTTGCCAAGTCATTTGCAGTTGCAAGGCCATCAACGACGACCTTCACCGACCACCACCGGCGCATTGGACGACGTCGTATCAATTCTTCTAGTTCCAACCCAACACCACCGTCGCCATACCAATAACGATCGCATCGATGTCACCTAGCGTCTTCAGGATTGAAATTTGAGCATTTGAGGAGATGGGTAGTGATAAATTTGATGAATTTGAAGGATGATTGATGGGGAGATGAGAATTTGAAATGGAAATCAAAGGGGTCGAGAGAGAGTGAAAGCAAGGGGCCGAATGAAACCCCCAAAAACAAATTTACTCTGTTTTTCTTTTTCAAGGGTTCATTTTTATGGCTTTGCGGATATGACATTTTATGAATTAATTATTTGGATTTGGATTTGGATTTGGATTTATCCAATATTACTATTATTGATAATTTATATAACATTATTTATACCTCCTAAAGTTAGGTTCTTTTTCAAAGGTACTGTGAAATCTTGTCTTACATTAATTTGTAAAATTAGATTGTCGTATTATCACTTAATTAGTTTGGATAGAACAACAAATAAATACAGGTCCGAGTTATATGGAAGAAAATAAATACAATGTTTATGGAATTCCTAAAATGTTAATCTATTTCAATGCTAAGTTCAAATAATTAAGTTTTTAGTACTAATCTAGTATAATTTTACTTTTATTATCATAATTACTTGTTATTTTCTTTATAAACATTTGCTCAATCTTATATTAATGATTTAGGCTACAATGATTTTATGACAACATATGTTAAGCTTAAATTGCTTAGAACACGTTTTATTCGAAATCGTGATTTAGGACAGGCAAAATCATTTTCAAACGAGGCCTTGAAGTCACTTAAAATAACACTATGCTAATTGAAGTGTCATTGAAGAATTATAATCTGAATATTTTTCAAAGTCACACACGAACCCTAAATGAAAATATTACAAATGATGGAGAAAATGCGTGCAGAAACACATATCGTTGTGACAATTTCCAACAATTGCTTTACAAACAAATCATATGATGAAAAATTTAGCTCTTGAAATTAACAAACCTCGAGCAAATGTGTCTTTTTCGTGAGGATACAGTTGTAGGTACTCCAGCTCTTTTCACAGGTTACTTTATCGACACAAAAATCCGATGTAGAGGTTACACTAACAAATAGAAAGAGATGGAGGATCTGACGTATTGGTGCTTCAAGCCAGAATCCAAAAGTACATGCACATAATGTATTCGTGTCATGACCAATTTGAAAATGGGAAAACATTATCATGAAAATCAGTTGAGATGTGTAACTACATACCAGAAATGTAATTTGGTAGCCAGCTCTTAGAACATATCTACTCGTTGTTGGAAGTTGAGGCGACGAGCGGTATAGATTCAGTATCTTGAAAATCGCTGGAGTTTCTCCGAGAAGTTTCTTTTTTCAACTTGTAATTATTATACGCTGCCACACCTGCAATGGCTGCATTACAGATAGCAAGAACTGTTAAAAATTCATCTCCCTTAATTTGTTCCCCACTATCCACCCAAGAACATTTATTAAGAAGACCTCGTGGGAAAAAGTATTGAACCAAGTTAACATCCAACTTCCGGTTGAGTAGCAACTTCAAATTTCAGATCACTAAACAACATATTTGGAACAGAAAGACTAGAGTTTTAAGGATCCTGACCGACGCCTAAAGTAAATACTACATAGAACACGTAGAGACTTGAAATATTCCTAGGGTACAGTTTGAAGACAGTCAGCAGTGTCAACAGCTACGGCCATTGCCGACATTAAAAATCTTAAATAAAGTCTTCAACACCCAATGCAAAAAAGGAACATTTTGTGATGACAACAATCTTAAGCAAAGTAGGACAAGGAGCACTTTGCAACATGGCTCACTGTACTGTCACTATGTCGCCCATATGCAAGAAACAAAAGAATAAACACTTATATAACCCATGAAGGGAATATGCCGTTTATATGAGATGAAAACATAAATTAGCCCATCTGTTCAGATACTTACCAATGGCGTAACCAAACAGGTTTATAAGTGTCAGTTTTGTATCAGCAAACAGAACGGCAGACAATAAGACAACCACCCAATCCTTGACAACACCAGCAACACGAATAGTCAGGGCGCTTGTGTGTGAAATCACAAGAAAAACTGATAGGTTGAGCGCAAATGTACAAAGAGAATTGAGTGTTAGCACAAGGGGTTGAAAGTTCCAACTTCCGTTTATTTCCATCTTCGGTTTCTCAAGAAAGATCCATGGGATGAATAGGCAAAGAGCACTACACAGTCAACAGATATTTTGGTTCAGACACATAATTGGAAGCAGAACATTATTATTTTAAAGAATATCGTGGATTACAAGTCAAAAGGTTGAATAATATATATACCTGAAGGGACTGACATAGTACATTACAGATACGGGGTTTAATTTGAGGCCCTTCCTTTTAACCAGAATTTCCATGAAAATAAGTCGTAAGGCTTCTCCAACAACACCACCCATTTGATAAACAACTCCAATCCAGTTAATATCTATCTCGCCGTAAGAAGCCACAAGAACACCAAAACTTATCAGACACATTATTAAAAGCATTCTGCAGCTCATAACCTCTAGTCCAGCTGCAACTCCAAGAACAAAGACAGCCACTGGCACTGCAAATCTCATTTAAAGAACCAGATTGATATCACAATCCATTGTCACATGAAAAGATATATTCAGAAAAAGATGGCTCCTTTAAGGATCAATGCATCAAAAGAACCATCTGTTGTTTGTCTGAATGCTTGAACATACAGATGGAAATAAACCTTTCAGAAGTAAAAACCAACAGATGTAATTCTCTATGTCACATTCTAGCTATAGAAAAGGATACATAATAGGAGTACCTAATACTTACTGGTAGCCTTCAACATTTGTGCAAATGCAACAGAAATATACAGGTACGCAGTGTTTCCTAGCCAAAGAGTCATTGCAAATGTTGCACCAATTGGGACAACAGAGGTAGCATATCTGAATATACAAAACTTAATTAGACTCACAGCCGGACATCAATGCATACACACAAATGAATAAGCAAGCAGCTTATGTCAAATCTGTGAAATAAATTTAGTTTCATGATAATTGATAATATGATTATTGAAATAGTTATATAAGAAAATCGGGATCTGGATTTGCAGCATCAAAAGTGTGGTAAAGAAAATATGAAGTTCACATAAAATTATCTCCTATATTTAAATCATTGACTTTCAAATGCTTGATCAAACTAAATTAAGTTCCTGTCATTACTTACATCTCTGCAGTCATTCCATCCTCAACCTTCATTATCTACACAGACAAAATCAATTGAGATTATAACGGATTGCTGGATGATGGAGATATAACAGTGTTCAATGAATGAACTTGAAATACCTTGAACACTTTGGTGAGAAAAAAACATAACACGGAGGAGAACAGCATGTGAAGTAGAGTGAGTCCAAGAGGATAAGGGAAGTTTATTTCCTTAGATGACAAAACCCACTGAATT
>JAYMTB010001449.1:0-10877 GCA_036897585.1 Francoa sonchifolia | reverse complement strand
CAGTGAAGTAGTTAAAAGAGCATTCCACACAGCTGTAGCTATTCTTACAGCACTTATGGCTGCAACTGGGGCTACCAGGTAATTGTAACTTTTAGACAGTTAAAGAATGTTGACTTTAGAATTCATTTATAAGAAACTCTGATGGTTAGTTAACTGTGCGAAACTCTTCAGATCTGCCAATATTGGTCTCGTGATTGCAATTGGGGTTTCAGGTCTTCTCATTGGATGGCTTATAGAATTTACCAAGTCATTTCCCTTTTCAGCTGGCGTCCGATTAAATATCCGTGACAGGTGAGTTTCTTTTCCTACCAGAGATGTATTTTATATTATGATTAACACAGTATATTAAATAACCAATTCACATTTTTTGGTGTGATTCTAACTGCAGATGGAAAATTACTAAAGAATATAGTTGTACTCTAATCCAGACACTTATAAGAAGATTCCGTTGGAGTCTTGTCCTTGCTGGATTCGCTGCATTATCCTTAGCTGCTATAAGTTGGAAACTCGAAACCAGTGAAAGCTACTGGATTTGGCATAGGTATCACAAAATCATGAAAGCCGTCCTCAGCCAATCTATCTCATTCTCTCTTTCTCTAACTCTATCGAAATGGTTGGCAGCATTTGGCATGTTACGATATATACATCATCCTTCCTCTTCCTATGTTCGAAAATAGAAGCTGTAAACAATGAGCATCAAAGACTCCCAGATGGAATAACTCGACAGACAAGTTCGTAGGCAGATTGAATTCTTGTAAAGCCAGAGAGCATCAACCGAAACAATTTGTACCAAATAAGATTTTCAGCTACATTAACAATAGTAATTCGTTGTAAATTCTTTCCTGCATAAGGTATAACAATTTTTAGGATTTTAAAAAATCTCATCAAAATCCAAGAATCCCATATGAATTAATCCGAAACAAAAATGCATAATCAGTCATCTCCAATAAAACTCGAAAACCTAGAGAAGAATTGTGCAATCAAATTATTGTGATAAAGAGCCATAAATTATGATTTCATTGTGATATAGTACTAATAATAGATTCCTGGCATTGTCGAAACTATAGGACTCCAAATCATGTAAAAGGGCGGTCACATACAATGGCGAAAACATCAACATAACGCTATATTAACAGTATCGGCTGATTACAATTTTACATTATGACCTTAAATTGCGCAACACTGCTTCTATGCAAGTCATAAATGGCTAGGTCTCCTTTTTCCGGAATCTGTCCTCGACCTTTTTACGGGATTTGCCCAACCAACATTACCTCCACCGCCATTTGCTGGTTGAGCGGTCCATCCTTGCTGATTACTGGCCTGCTGAGTTGTTCTGGTGTCTTTCGGGATTGGTACTGACGCGGGACTTCTAATAGTCCGAGTCATGGTAGGGGGTGAGATGGGGTTAGGTGTGGAAGTCCTTTGCTTGAGCAGAGACTTTTCTCGGTCTTTCCTTTTCTTCTTGCAGATAACCAGCTCACCTGGATGGGTAAGGACAGGAGAATCGTCCTGCTGATATTGCTCCCTGGTATTGCCACTCCCACTACCGAACCTTGATTCTTTCTGGGTCATGAGGTTTCTGATTCGGGTGTCTTCACGTGATTTTTGAGAGGGGGTTGGATCAGGTTCAACCTCGTTTATCAGCTTGTGTCTCTTGCTTTGTCCAACTGTTGCCTGTTTTGGGGATGACAAGGTGGAGGTAGAAATTGGGCCGGAGAAAGATAGAGCATTTCTAGCTTCTCGAAAATCTGAGTCTGGAAATGCAATCTTCAAAATATCAAAAAAGAGATCATGTACTTTCCTTGCTTCTGACCTGACCTGCGCATTACAATTTCACCTTGAGATTCTGAAGTTCAATCATAACATTAAGAGATTGTACTACTCATCCCCAAACAATCGGGAATTTGTAAACAGATACTAATGGATTACATTAACCATAGACATGCTAAGAACAAAATTGCAGACAGTGATCTCGATACGAAATTTCTAATAATAGTGAAATAACTATCGTAAGCTTGCTTGCTCTAGATTTTACCGAATGTAAATTTTAGATCTTTATGAGCAATCATACCTCATAAGAAAACCCATAAAATTGCATTGCACTTTTTAGCATGTACTGCACATCAAACACAAGCTCCATAGATCCATTATATTCCAATCTGTCAACACGTTGATCAATCTTCCGTAGATCCAAAAGATTATTTCCCGATCCACCCATGTAACTAGAACTTTCTATCCTCTTCCACAGATCTGTCAGAAGAGGCACGATTTGAGGGCCTTCCTTATCAATTCTCCTTTGCAGCTTGCTAATTACATTCTTGCACTGCAATATGGGAATTTTCAAGTGAATCCTTTCAGATATAGAATAGCCAGAGAAAATATAAGCCAAGAAATAAATAAGAAATGCTAAATATGAGTGCACGTGTTTTTATGAGATCTTTAATTTCTGACATTTGACAGATGGTCAATCTAATGGTAGCATACCCTTCTCTGGATGACGTCAGACATCTTAGAGCTATTATTTGAAGTCCCACTTGTGTTCACAGTTTTAACATCCGATTCTCTGTAATGTTCAGCAGGATCGTCACTATGTGCAGACACGGAGTTCAATCTGCTCGATTTTGGTGAAGCAGACAACTTTGATGAATTAGATGCTCTTCTCGAAGGTAAATTTCGCTTACTTTTCGAAGATGACTCACTCTTATCACGCTTAAATGGACTAGGTTCCCCAACTGTCATGGGTTCAGGATCAGTCCTAAGCTGTACTTGGAATGGTGAATGAGATGAATCTCCACGCTGAAGAGACGACATCTCATTGCTAGACCTCTCTTCTGGCCTTTCCACATGACGTGGCCGAAGACGAATACTACGCTTTCTTTTTATCTTTGGTTGCAGAACCTGCTCATCTTCACCTTCATCCCGTTCATGGATCCAACTTCCAGATTGTCGGTGGCCCATGTGAGAATCTCCAGATATAGCAATTTCACCTTCCTCTAAATCATCTGGCTGGAAACATTAACATGATAAAAATGAGAAGATAATGCAGACAAAAGGAAGGCCTCAACACAGAATAAGAAATAAACATACCAGCCTTTTTGAAAGCGAACTTGGCCTAGCATCTAATGCAGACAAAGATCCGAATTTCTGAGAAGAAATAGAGGGGGATACCACCATTTGTGCCATTTTACGACTGTCGGAGGATGATCCAGTTGAACCACCTTCTGCAACTGCATTATTATTTCTACCGCTTTCTGAAGCCCCTGGATACTGATACCCACCATCAAAAACTTGATCGTCTTCTTCTGATTGGTCTTTATTGGTTTGCTGTTCCCCAACAGCGCCACTAAACTCATCATCTTCAAATTCTCCAATTTCTCCCTCTTCTTCATGAACAGAGAGTCCATCTCTCTCATCGGAACTTACTTCTGAGTAATCTCCATTGTCATCATCTAATTCCTTGTAATTGGGATAATTCTTTCCCTTCGGTCGCCCCCTTTTCCTTTCACTTACATTAGGTTCCATAATAATACTGCTAGCTAATATGTTCTTTGATGGTTTTTTTGATAAAGTAGCAATAGTAGCATTCACCTCTCTTGTACTGGCTCGAAGCCACTTTGGAACTTGATCATACCTTGTCATCTCCTCAACCCAATCAAATTCTTCGTCCATTTGATCAAACAACTCTACTTCTTCTTCACTTCTAGCAATCATGCGATTCACTTCCAGCAACGAGGGAACATCATGAACGGTTTCCTGATACCTCTCCTCATCATGCAACATTGTCTCTAAAGTCATACGTCTCTCTTCATGAGTTGTTCTCTGGTCAAAACGCCCGGCATTGATAACCTCATCAGCCATTTCAATCTTATACTGTTGAATGTTATTTCTGATGAGGCCCTCGATAGATCCCATATAACGATCCTTCCCTGCAAGGTCATCCTCTGAATCATCAACAGCATCTCCACTTCTGAACTCATCCTCTTTCTGGTGGCTTGCTATTTTGCCAACAACTGCTTCCATGTAAATGACTTTGACTTCTCTTTTCTGCCCAATGCGATGAGCTCTAGCAACTGCCTGTTCCTCATTTTTCGGGTTTGGATCAGGATCATATATGACAACCGTGTCAGCAGTTTGAAGATTAAGACCTCGGCCAGCAGCACGAATACTAAGCAGGAAAATAAAGCAATCAGAATTGGGGCTATTGAAGTCTACAATAGCTGATTCACGGTCTTCTAAACTAGTAGTTCCATCAATTCTTCGGTACACAAGCCGTCGCCATTGCAAATACTCCTCCAATATATCAAGGAGTTTCGTCATGGTACTGAAAAGCAGTACTCGATGACCGGTTCTCTGAAGTTTTATTAGGATCCTATCCAGGATCCACAATTTCCCACAAGACCTTACAAGGAACTCCTTCGATAAGTCGTTATAGTAAGGGTAATTAAGCAATGGGTGATTGCATGTTTTTCGGAGCTCCATACACCTATTATTTAGAGTTCTATATATCTTAGCCTGGTAAATTGGATTCTTTTGAACTTTGCGCTTCTCATCTTCAGGATCAACTCGAAGAGTACCAGTTGATTTAATCCAATCATATATGGAACTCTGCATAGCTGACATTCTACATCTTAAAACTATGGAAACCTGCAATACAACACTGGTATTAAAAAACAGCCGCATGAAAGGATATTCTCATCTATGACAACTACACCAGCATACCTTGGGTGGAAGTGAACCTTCGACATCTTCAACACGACGCCTGAGCATAAAAGGCTCTAAAATTTGATGGAGTCGGTGAATGATGATAACCTTCTTTTCAGTCTCAAGCCAGTCATCCTCTTGATTGTGAGTAGGCCCTTCCCTTTGAAAGGGCTTAGAGAACCAATCATGAAATGCTTTTCGATTATCAAAAACTTCTGGAAGAAGCAGATTTAAAAGCGACCAGAGTTCCTTCAGATCATTCTACAGAAGAAAACCAGTCCGTGTTAAAAAAAGAAAGATAATCATTCCATGATAAGGGAGTGAGAGTCGGGTTAGGATTTTCAATTCGTCAATTTCCAAAACAACTGACACAGAGACTCAGCTAGAAAGGGTCTAAAAATACATGACATCATACAATAAGTCGAATGAAGTATGTAGCTAAATCTTACAGGGGAGCCTAACATACCTGCAACGGTGTCCCAGTGAGAAGTAGACGCCTCTGGCACCGATATCTATCAAGATCACGAGCTAAAACTGATTCCCTATCCTTCATCCGCTGAGCTTCGTCAATCACGATATACTTCCAATCGACTTTTGAAAGTTTTGAGCGATCATACATGATAAACTCATATGTTGTCACAAGGACATTGAATTTCAAAGCAGAAACCTCCTATACAACAGGTTCAATAAAGCTATTCAGTTAATTATCCACAAACTTAAACATAATTAAATAAACAGATGTGTACTTAAGTACCTGAGAAAACAGTTTTGACCGTTGATCCTTCGTACCAACATAATAAATGCATGACACGGATGGAAGCCAAGTATGTAACTCGCTCTGTAAATGAACTCAGTTAGCCATGTTATGAAGATGGGAAAGAGATAATCTTATAAATGTGAAAGGCAACAGAATCTAACCTTCCAATTCACCAAGACAGCATTCGGAACAATTATAAGATGTGGGCCATAGTTCCCTTTGACCTCCATCAAATAAGCAATCAATGCCATTACCTGCAAAATAAAGAAGACATGTATATAATAAATATAACCTAGTAATGTAATGATTACACTTTTTGTAGTGTTCTATGGGAATATGTAAGTGCTGACTTACTTCTAACTCAAACCAAAATTATCTGTATTATTTTAGGAGCCTGTAGGGTCTCTATTAAATCTAAAGAAACTTCACCTGAACAGTTTTTCCAAGACCCATCTCATCTGCCAAGATTCCATTCAATTTGTTGTTGTACAAAGAAAGCATCCATTGCAACCCAACCTGCAGATTACAGGCATTAATTAGTTAAGAAAGGTAATTCCAACGTAGTATGTGAAATAGAATGCAAAATTCAGAAAATGAAAACATAGGACTTGGCAACCCACAAGTTGATAGTCTCGTAAGGTTCCTTGCCGTAGCATTGATGGTTGCCTAATGACTCTTTCATTCACAGCATGTGCAAGATTATAATACCTGATGATAATGACAGCCATGAGTAACAAGTACAACAACCAAAAAAAGACATCAGCACACATCTAGGAAAAATCTACTGAATTAAGTACAAAGGTAATTCACACCAAGAACTATGAGAACATCTAATAGCATGTAAATCCACAACAGGCTCTGAAGCAAGCACACCATTTATACTAAAAATTAAAAGTAACTTACTTGTTGACAGATGAACTATCCTTAGGAGCATTCATTTCAATAAACCGATTTCTTATCATTACTTCCTCTCCAGCACAAGCAGCTGCTGCTCTAACTTCTTCTTCAGATAGACCCTTTTGTCAGCAAATGGACAGAGGATTAGAATACAGAAACACCAACAGTAAAAAAATATTGGAAGAAACAGAATGTATTGTTTCCATGTACAAGGGATGGATATTGAGAAAATATAATTCAAAGTAAGAAGGACAAAGCAAAGCAGGCAACAGAGAGAGTGTTAGAAAAAACATACCTGTAATCTTGCAGCAGAAGCAGCAGCATTTGCAGCCTCCTCCACTTCCTGCTGATTCTTGGCTGCTGTTATTTTACCACCCAGTTTATGGAGATATTCTTCTGTCTGACTCAAGAATGAGGAGAGAACAGCATATCTCTCTGCAGCCTCACCTGAGATGCTAGTCTGTTGTTCCATCAACATCTCCCTATACCTTTCAACGTCATTATTCTTCAAGGCCTCCATTCTTTTGTTCCTATCATCGTCCTTTCTCTTTGAAAACTCTCTCAACATTCTCTCATGATATTTGGCAACTCCTCTGTTGCGGGCAGTCCGAGCATCACGGACACCCCAATGAGCCTCAAGGAGCTTCTTACGCCATTGAAATATGGATTTCAGTTGTTTCTCTCTCATGGCTTTCTGTGATGCCTGCACTTGCCTGGCCATCTCCATACGCTGACGCTCACACAAACGAACAAACTTGCGATATGGCCTATCCGGCATTGCCATTATCTCCTGCTGCTGCTGATCGACTTCGTCCCTTAAACGTGCCTGTAGATCTAAAAGACGAAGCTTTTTTTCCTCAATTTGTAACCGCAAAACAAGATCTGGCCTTATTCTTTTCCTCTCTAAGTTTACTGCAAGTAGACCACCAATCTTCATCAAATTTTCAGTCCTTTTCTTATTAAGAACTTCCATTCCTTCACCAAAAAGAAGATCTTTCACATCATATGCCAATGTCAAATTATTATTGTTGTTAACCATCAGGCCAGATCCAAAAGAATCATGTTTCCTAGTGAAGAAAGGGAAATCAAATAATGGTCCGTGATACTTCCTTGCAGAGCCAACATCTTTTGGCTGCGGTGCAGCACCTGCTTGTATAGGTTTCTTAGCTTGCATTGCATCAGATGCAACATCCTGTACTGCAGCAGCCTTTCCCCTGTCTACTGTAAAATCATTTCCAGCTGGACTTTTCTGATTACCGCGTTCAACTTCATGGTCTGACGTAACAGAAAATACAGAAGTTTGTTGCACTTCTTTTCCAGTAGATACTAGTTTGGGTTCCTTCATTAAAGACGGTGTACCTTGCATATGAACTGTTGATACACTTGCTTTCATATCTCCTGCAAAAGCTTCATCCTTTAAAACGTTGTGTCCATTTGTTGAAGTCACTGCCGGTGAATCGTTCTCGTGGGATTCTGAATGCTTTACATGGTCTTCTACAATCTTTCCAGAAGATTTATCCTGATTATTTGCTCCAGCAGGAAGCACAACCTGCTGCTGCATCTCAAGGGGTGGAGGAGCAATAGCTTGAAGAAGTTCTTGCGGCAGAGTACCTTCTCCTTTCTGTCAAGAAGAATGCGTAGTAGGTAGAATCATCACTCAACACTTAGAGCATCAAAGATTTCACATGTATATAAAAGAAGCAATAATGCAAAGAGATAGAGAAAGAGACCTTCAGCCTCCTAAATGCTAGTATTTGAGCTTTAAGAACGTGCAACTGCTGTTTGGTGAACCCTAATTGCTGTTGGGGCATCTGAGTAGCCGGTCCACTCTGAGATGAAAAATTGTTACCTGAGTTTCCAACATTAGAAGGAACTGCAGACTGTGGAGAAGATCGATTCAACTGCCTGAGGTACTGCATTTGCAACGTTTCTGGGCCACTTTTTGCAGGCAGGGACTGATCAATGCCCTGGCCCATGTCTGCATATGACTTTGGAGGATGCATTGGAAGCATTCCATTTCCAGTCACAACCGACTGCCTAGAAGGAGCTTGGTTATCTCTTCCATGAACAGTAAATTGCTGCATGGGACTGTTATTAGAGCTGTTAACTAACCCAGCATTTGCGTTCCAGCCAAAAGAGCTTGGTGGAATTGCCTGCCTTTTTGCAGAGCCAGGCTGCCCAGATACATCACTGGATGAATTAGCACGTGGAGAGCTCTCACTTGGGACAGGTGGCGAAGTAACCTGCTGCTTCGACACTTGGACAGGTGGTGAGTGTGCCCCTGTATTGCTTTCATTTGCTTTTTGCTGGGCAGCCATTCTAGACTGCATGAGTGGAATGAGCTGTGCCACCATGTTGGCATTGGCAGGAACTGACAGATCAATATTGCGCTCAAGTGCCCATGCCTGCATCTGTGTAGCCATTGCCATCTGGTTGTTCGCCATGTTTTGTACACCTTGCTGACTTTGTGGAGGCTGCATGGGCCTTACAACATTTGGAGGCATTATTTGTCCCATAGCTGTAAATGGGTTGGAAGGCTTTGGCTCCTTCCTCTGGTCAGTAGCTGGCTGCTGTACTTGCTCTATCTGCTTTTCACCACGAACAAAGTGCTCGGATGAGTTCTTGGATGATGATGCCTGAGCCTGATTGCTCGCTTGTGAGGAAGCGAGTTCCTGCATTTTCAGATTTGCCATCCGCATCTCCTGATCCTTCATAGGTGCAGGGCCTAACATTGTCATTTTAGCTTGCTGTTGTGATTGTGTTGGCAAACCTGACATTTGCTGGGCAGCCTGGAATGCATATTGCAGATATGCTTGATGGATTGGATTCAGCCCTTGTTGCTCTGCACCTTGACTCTTGTTCTGACCCTCCTGCATGGAACCATGTTGTTGAGCCAAATCATAGAATTTCCTAGACTGTTGAGGCATTTGCATGGCACCTGGAGACGAAGTAAAATTACTGCCTCCCATAATCCCTTGGAGACCACCAGCTTGATATGCTAGAAAATTTTCATTTCCTTCGGGTTTTCTAAGTAACTGCTGCTGTAGTGACTGCATAAACAATTAATCATGTAAACACAACATTTTCAAACAAAACTACACAACCACATACACACAGCATTCTCTCTATACTTCACTCCAAATTGTAAACAATCTACGTAGAGAAATGAAATGATAGCCTACAACTTAAACACAAAACTTGACCCCGTAAAATGACAAAACACAAAACCCAACCCATAAAATGACAAACAGCAACAAAATGGTGAAAGCCATCTCTACATAATCATAATTCTCAATTACTGCCAACTATAGTTAAGCAACTCAAACTCAAATTCTATCAGCACTTTCAATTCTCTTCCAAATTAGGAAACAGCTTGTTGAACTCACTGAATAGCTAAAAAAAAAACTTTACTAAGTGGACCCAACACAAACTATATCAATTGCAGAATTCACTCCAAATTACAAACTCCACCACATCATTTCACAAGAAATGAAACACCACTCGTTTACCTGTCTAGCCCCAATCTGCTGCTGCTGCTGTATCGAATCAAACCCCAAGTGCGGCGTTGAAACAGCCGATGACGACGAAGATGGTGAAGCCGCCGCAGATGAATTAGATGCCGCCCGCCCAGCCGGATTTCGGCTGGGCCCACCACCACCACCAGATTGCATACAAAAATAACCCAAATTTCAAAAAATCCACAAAACCCCACCAAAAAAAAGTACGAAATCCCTCCAAATTTTACAAAAACCCTACATTCACCGTCCGATCCCAACGTTCAAATTACCAGTCTCTCTCATTCATTAATTTCCCTCCCTACAAACCCATTTTTCTCTCTCTAACCTGCGATTCTTCCGGTCTTACGAAACAGGATCGCGTAAAACTAACAGATGTGACATACAGAAACCCCGAAGATATCGGAATCACTGATTCGACTCACTCCGCTCTCTGGATTTTCACGCGATTTACCACTCTTCCGTCAATCTCAAACCCTAGGATTTTTCCTTTTTTCCCTAATTTCTTTCTTTTTTTCTTTTTTCAATTTCCTTTGTTGTCTTTTTTTCTTATTATTTCTTTTGTTTATGAAGGAACTGTACCATTTTCCCTACGGTCCGGTTCTCTGCGGTTCGTACGGTTAGATTTTTACGAGAAGCGAGCGAGCATTGAATCTGACCTGCGAGGTTATTTTATTTACGAGAGTACCCTTACTCCTTTTATTTTCTAGTAATTATATTTTGACCCCGGTATTAATTGTGATTTTCACTTTAACACCTTATATCAGAATTTAAATATATATAAAAATATGGTTTGGTTATTGCAATGAATAGTAATTTACAACAAAAATTAAGGTTAATTTCGATTTAATAATCTATGGTGAGGATGGCTATTTCAGCTTTTTACTGAAGTCTGAAGTCTGAAAGCTCGAGAATGCGAATTCGTGGAATGCTAGCTGCTTCTTCTCTTTCGGTTTTCGTGTTGTATCCCCAATCCCCTGCTCGAATTCAATGCGTGTTAGCGTTTA
>JAYMTB010001448.1:0-10877 GCA_036897585.1 Francoa sonchifolia | reverse complement strand
CGCTCAACACAGAATTCGTCAGTGTGGTGGTGCTAATGGTGCTAGAGTTTTTTTTTGACGGTTGTTTTCTCAGGTAATTTTCCACGCCATTAAATTCCCAATATTCTTCTGAAATTATACTACCCATTTGTCATTTTTTTTTTTTTGAAAAATTTGTTTTGGGGTACCACAGTTTTTGAATTTGTGACACCAATTTATTGCATTAATAATTAACAGAAAAATTAACCTTATGAAGTTATGATTTCAAATCACAAACTGAAAAATTGCTATTTTTATTTTACTAAAGAATAGTTAATTTTGAAAATAAATCTATAGATTGTAATGTTTCCTTTTTGGGCGAATTTTTTTTTTTTTTTTTTTTTTTTTTTTATATTTAAAAAAAAAAAGGTTTTGATGGTAAGAAAGACTATAAATATGTGAGTTTTTAAAAAAAAAAAAATAAAAGTTGAATTAATGGCTAAAAAAAACTATGCATTTGCAGAAAGTGGAAAGAAGTATAATTAAAATGCCTTTTTTCAATTATTAAATTATATTATTTGATTTTCTTTTAAATATATAACTTTGTGAACATTTTTATAAAATACAAGTAAAATTGTTGAAATTTAATTAGGGGTGGATGACAATTTAGTTTGTGGAAAATTAAGTGCACAAAATAGAAGCATTGATAGGAACATCAAAGACTTTGATAGCACATCTTAATTATGGGACATGATTTAATTTTTATTTGCTAATTAGTCAAATTTTTAATTATTAAATTTAATTAAGTATAATTTAACAAATAATGCAAATTATTATATTAATTCAACCCTTTTGCTGACCAAATTTGAAATCTGAAACTGCATTTTAAAATATTAGCTATTGTACTAATCTTTTTGCATTTTCCATTTGTATCATAAGTTAAATCATATTTATGGAAAATAAATTTTGGGATTGTTTTTCTGACTGTGAAGGTATGAAAGCAACAGTTTCTATGATCAAAGCACAATGTTAGGGCACATGGGCATATGTGGGAATCAAACAGCATCATCAAATCCTGCAACTTTTGAAGAAACTGTAATTTCCCTTTTAACAGATCTTGAATTAGCAACACCTCAAATCAATGGCTTCTTTGCAACAACCAAAAAAGATTTAGCCACTGATGGTAGTGGTGGTGCAATTTATGGTGTGGCACAATGTGCTCAAACAATCACACAAAGTGGTTGCCAAGATTGCTTAAAAGTTGCTTTTGTTAATATTCAAACAATCATACAATGTATATCATATGCTCTAACACACTCTTTCACGGATAGGCTAACTTCTTTTTAACAAGCTCTTTAGTCTACACGAGTACATTAGCGCATGCTCTTTTTTTTTTCTTTTAAATTTGGGGTTCGTTGGTTAGAATACGAGATATCTAGGTAAACTGGTCCTGATATCATGTTGAGCTACTGATTGATCCAAAAATTTAAGCTGATAGGTAATAGACCTAATATGCATATCATGCTCTTACACTGTGAATGATTATGTATATTTGTAGAAGGTTCAAGTAAGAGAAATTATGTTGAGCTACTGATTGATCCAAAAATTTAAGCTGATAGGTAATAGACCTAATATGTATATCATGCTCTTACACTGTGAATGATTATGTATATTTGTAGAAGGTTCGAGTAAGAGAAATTATGTTATTGGAGGAGTTGCTGGAGGTGCTTGGCTTCTTTTGTTGATTATTGGGTGTTTTCTTTGGTATATATTATCAAGGGCAAAGGCAGCTTCTAAAGGTAAATTAAAGCAAATTCTGAAGGAGTCATTGTTCATTTGAAGTTCATTATTTCAAGGCTATGTTTGTTTGGAATGAACGAGGGCAATGAAAATGAGATTGCATTATTCTCATTCCGTTCCTTCTAATCTCATCGATTTGGTTCATTGAGGAATGGGATTATTGTGTAAACATAAGGGATTTGTTCAAGTATATTAAAGTCATTACATTCCTTGAAGGATTGTGATTGCCTTTACCCTTTACCCATCCAAACACATTAATGACGACAAATGGCACATTCTCATTGCACCAATTCCCTCACCTTCTAACAAACTTTATATAGCTCAAAATAGACAATGGATATTGCTTTATTCATCATCGAGAAATATACTAAATTTAGTGATTTAAGCTAAAATTTAGAGCAATGCATGTTGATATTCATCCTTTTTGAATCGAATAACTAAAGAGTAGGGTGCCCTTGCTTTAATTGAAGAAACTAGCTGCGACAAAGCAATTGCAAACTTTTTTTTTTGTTTTGTCGATATTTGATTTGTACAAGGAACACAGTTTGATAGTGTTATGTGAAAACAGGTGACTTAAACGAGGTCAATGAACTGCGAGGTCCAATGGATTACAATTATGAAGATCTGAAGTTCTCTACGAAAAATTTTAGTAAGCAAAATAAACTTGGAGAAGGCGGGTTTGGTGATGTGTACAAGGTAAATCATCAAGATAACAAGTTTCGGATTAATTGCAGATATCACTCATGTGACTTATGTAGCTTCCTTTTATGTTGAGCAGGGTGTTTTGAGAAATGGGAAAATAGTTGCAGTGAAGAAACTAGCTATAGGTAAATCTGAGCGTGTAAAGGCCGAGTTTGAGAGCGAAGTGAAACTTATAAGTAATATTCATCATCGAAATCTCGTTCTTCTTCTTGGATGTTGTAGAAAAGGACCAGAGTTACTTCTCGTCTACGAGTACATGGCAAATAACAGCCTCGATAAATTCTTGTTTGGTAAGTAACTTCGTCTCCTTAATTTAACGACCTGAAGAACATATGATGATTATGTTATCTTGGTTGACAGGACAAAAACGAGGGACGTTGAATTGGAAACAAAGATTTGATATAATCGTTGGCACTGCTAGAGGTCTTGCTTATTTACACGAGGAATTCTACGTATGCATCATACATAGAGATATTAAATCCAGCAATATTCTTTTAGACGACAATCTCCAGCCTAAGATCGCAGATTTTGGGTTGGCAAGGCTTCTACCTGGCGATCAGACTCATCTCAGCACTAAATTTGCTGGAACATTGTAAGTCAGAACATTTCATATTTTTACCACTCTACTATCACGACATTCCAATTCATTACATTGCATGTCATGAAAATGACTCGAGTAATTCTCATTCATTAGGGGATACACGGCGCCTGAGTATGCAATTCATGGAAAATTAACTGAGAAAGTGGATACCTATGGCTATGGTGTTGTTATACTTGAAATCATTAGTGGTCAGAAGAGTAGCGAACTGAAGCCTCCTGATAACGAATTCCTCCTCCAACGAGTAACTCTTAATCATTCCATCTTATTTTTCGCGATATACAAATATGATGATTTTATAACACATGATCTATTACTTGTTAGGCATGGAATTTATATGAGAATGACAGACACATGGAATTGGTGGACGAAAGCATTGACCCGAATGAATATAAGCCGGAAGAAGTGAAAAAAATCATTGAAATTGCGCTGATGTGTACGCAAGCATCAGTTGCTCAAAGACCTACAATGTCACAAATAGTTGTGCTTCTAAAAGGCAAAATCTCACTCGAGCATATAGTAGTAACTAAGCCGACTTTGGTTATTTCTGATACGAAGGCCCATCACGACATATCTAAATCTATTGATTCCGGTGCTTCTGCTGCATCTAATGACACTACCTCTATTACTCAGGTTTCTTCTCGCTAAATATCGTATATTTGTGAAGTGTTAGATTGTGAGTTTTGTGTTGAATGTGAAGATCGTTTTGCAAGATAATATCTGGGTTTTGTATGTGATGTTCATAGTAAATGTAAACTGCATATTGCACATATACTAGTGATTTCTTCTAGATTTTATAATTGAATAAACTTTTATTAAACCAAAATGGTAAGTTGATAGGTGATGGACCCATATGCTCGAACACTCCATGTCACGTGTAGGCCAATTTCATTTCTGATACCATGTTAAATGACCGATTAATCCAAAAACTTAAGCTAATAGATAATGTGTCCAATATGTATATTATGCTCTAACAAAATCAATGGATTTAATGAGGCATGAAAAGAAGATAGAAGATTTATGTTCGATACTTGTTTAGAATTTCTTTTTAACGAAGAGAGTATTTGGATAGGTTCCTAAGAGTTAATGGACATTATGGGTGCAAGTTGTCTTCGACGAGTAAATCTCTAAGAGTTGTAAATCTCTCAGAGTCGTACAAAGAGATCTAGCATTATGATGTCATAATATGTGATTTCTCATATTGTGACAATCTTTAAATTATGAGATCGAAGAATTAGACTTCAATATGAGTGGTGTGAAGTTTAGCTCACGTTTATTTCTTGCGGGCTCGAATAAATTCAAACCAAACTTTGAAAAGCCAAAAATTTCTTCATAAGTTGAAACTGCATAATCTATATTTTCACTCGATTTGGCTCATTTGCAACCTATTTAGTAGTGTTTAAGAATTGCCTTAGTAAAACGGCTTTGAATCCAATTCAAGATTTAGGCCCTGTTTAAGAGATGATCCAGATGAAGTTATTCCTGGATTTTGGGAGAATTTTGAGAAACCTCCTGTCCCAAGCGTTCCCTAAAATCTCCTCGAAATCCGAATCATTCCCACTCCCAATCGGAACGTTAATGGCAGCAGGAACATGAAATTAGAGAATCTGCGTTACCAATATGAAAACTTTTGGACATCTATTCCTTTTCAAAGCGGGAAATTTATCGCTTTTTGAAATTGTATTGAGGTAACATGCTATAATTTGATTGAGAATGAAGAACTCAGATTCGTTGATTGAATTATGTATCCAAGCAAACATTGATACAATGTGTCAAAATGTGAAACAAAGTTTCACAGTATTGAACCCTAATGAAACTGCTAATTTATTTTTCACAACAGAAAATAATTAAGAGCAGGAATACAAAGAAGCAAAGATAAACAAGGTACCCATAAGCTATTTATATGGCTCAGCGACTGAATAAGGTCATCATGGTCAGCAATCGGCAAGTGCAATAAGCTGATCAACAACATTTGGCTCTGCAAGTGTGCTTGTGTCACCAAGCTCATCGAGCTGCCTGGAAGCAATTTTCCGTAGAATCCTCCTCATTATCTTTCCGCTTCTTGTTTTTGGAAGACTCGGAGCCCAATGGATTTTGTCAGGTGCTGCAAATGCTCCGATCTGAAAGGCGTAACAGTTATAAAAACATCAGAGTTAACAAACCAACACATTTGCAATTATCAATCTCTAGTTTTTGAAAATACACTGGCTGGAGGAATTTAAGCTGAAATAGGTTAGGGAAAATTGATACATTTTCAGACTATTATAAAATGAAAATCATCCAAGGAGATTTGTTAATCACTGACATCTGTCTTCCGAAATGACAATAAAAAGGATAACGGGATAATAGTTGCACCTGAATCACGTGAGACAACATTCATAATGGCAGCAATTTGAGTACTAATGACCCGTTTTGTAAGAAAGGAAAAGGCATTAAACACTCATTTTATAGATAACAAAAAATTGGTATGCAGTAGAATCTGGTAGTTTTCTAAGACTATTTTGGAAACGAAAAAGCTATGGCAGAAGACTTACCAATATGCATGCACATATGCGTTCCATTTTTTATTTTTTCAAAAGAAATCATTGGATTCAACACAAACCTGCTTCCGCACTCTGAGTATAAGACTTTTGCGGAGTTCTTCACTGTATGGAACACTCTCCACAAGAGTCACAAATGCATAAATGCCTTGGCCTTTAACCTAACAAAAAGAATATGAAACTTGGTTCAGAAAACTGGCTACGTCCAACTACTCAACTTATCAAATGCCCAAACAATCATTCTGGTACCTCATGCTCTACACCAACTACAGCAGCTTCCGCACATTGCAGATGCGAGACTAGAGCAGATTCCACTTCAGCTGTTCCAATACGATGACCACTACAGAATTATGAAATATCATAGAAATGAAATAGGGAGAAAAAATATTTGTGCAGACTTCGTATAAGTTCAAATATATTATAAGGGAGAGAGAAAGAGGTGTGGATGCAAGCTGGGTAAAAAGTAAAAACCAGAAATTTTCCGAACCAAACAGAACTAATTTGGTTCTTAAAATCCCAACTGTAGACGAACCAAGAGATACTAACTGGAATGCTCAGAAATTGAAAAGTTATAGAAAAAAGAAAAAACCTTTAAAATTTAGAAGAGTACCTAACATTAATAACATCATCAACTCTTCCAGTAAGCCAGTGGTATCCATCCCTGTCCCTGAAACAATATTACAAGTAGTCAATATCAGAACCCTCATGCACTCGTTTAGCATGTTTTGTATCTTGGTTTACAGGGAGACATCATTTTCCGGTTAGAAAACTACTGAAAGTCCAAAACTGTATACAAAGATATCTAATCAATTTCGCTATCACCTTACAGATTGATAAGATGATACTTTGATATTAGCAGTAATTTACCTGCTGCAGCCATCACCACTGAAATAATAGCCAGCGAATGGCTTGAAGTATGTTGTTTCGTATCTTTCATGATCACCATAAAGAGTTCGGAATGCCCCAGGCCATGAGCCTTTCACACAAAGATACCCACTGCACTCGCCTTCAATCTCAACACCCTTCTCATCCACTATGACAGGCTGCAGTTACACGGAAAGATCAATGAAAAGGGGGAAAATAAACTACAATGATAGCAATCGACATATAAGGTTTGCATCAACAACCTGAACTCCAAAGAAAGGAAAAGTAGCTGAACCAGGCTTCTGTGGCCAGGCACCCGGTAATGGAGTAATCTAGCAGATAACAGTGATTGACGTTTATCAGTAGAATTTCAAGGGCAGTGTGAGGAGGATTATGTACAGGAATATGATATTTCAATAATCTTTTGTGTGAAGAAAACCAAGAATTCCACTGACAATAATAATATAACAAAAGAAAACAAAAGTACCAAGAAGCCACCAGTTTCAGTCTGCCACCAAGTGTCAGATATAGGACACCTAGCATCTCCAACTACATTGTAAAACCACCTGTATAGAACAGAAATGTGTTACAAAGTTTTAAACTTAGATAGAAAATTTTCGCAATCATACAATATATTATAAAGTTGACAACCTCCATGCACTTGGATTAATAGGCTCGCCCACACTACCGAGCACCCGTAAGGATTTGCGAGAGTAGCGAGTAACATACTGCATGATGAACAATAGTTGACATCAGTATGCCATACATGAAAATTTTAATTTCACCTATATAATATACAACTTATAAACTGGTTTCTTGACCCATATCAGGAATAATGTGAATCATAATAAATAAGCAATAAATATAAATGACTTCTCAGAAGTTGGTTTGTAGGGCATGGAGGTTAAAAGGATAATTTTGTTTATCAGAGACGGAACCATTCATAATCTTACTTTAATAAGAAACAACCACTATAAAAGTGAACAATTAAAGATATAACTTGCCTCATCACCATCACGCATAAGAGACCGCACCAATGTTGGGGCAGTATAGAAGATCGTCACCTTGTATTTATCAACAATATCCCAACAGCGTCCAGGATCAGGATAATTTGGAGCCTGATGGCAATACAAATATCCAAGCAGGTTAAAAAAGAAAAGGTGTTTTGAAACACTATGAACTCTCATAAATTACTCGTCATGCTTCATAATGTCTACTAGGAAATCAACTTTGATCTTTGAAGCATTATGGTTGTGCTGAAGACTATAATTCTCCAATCAAACTTCTGAAAACACCATTTCTTAAACTGTTTGAATCTTCATAGAATAGAGTTTATTTTTCTTCAATTGATTAATTTTTGAAAACACCTATAGCACATGTTTCTAGGATGCATAATCCCAGGAAATCAATGATAAAACTACTATTACCCCTTCGAAAACAACAACTGCTGCTCCATTAAGCAAGGGTCCATATGTAACATAACTGTGCCCAGTAATCCAACCACAGTCAGCTGTACACCTACAATAATTACAAAGAGAAAGTCATGTCAAACATTGATTAACTATTGAGCTTCTTGGAATTGAGAAAGTTTCAGAGGCATTAAAAACAAGTTCAGGTTTCAAGGATACCAGTAAACATCAGACGGTTTATAGTCAAATGCATATTTGAATGTTGTTGCGGTGTAGACCATATATCCTCCAGTTGTATGGAGCACACCCTTTCATACGATTTTTATTAGAAGATGAAGAAATATTAAAAAACAAGCTTGATCAAACTATGAACGGGAGGTACCTTGGGCTTTCCAGTGCTCCCACTAGTATATAGCAGAAAAAGTGGATCCTCTGCATCAACCCACTCAACTTCACAAGTAGTTGGATATTTAGGAATGACATCCTGGAAACAGTAATCACTCATCAAAAGCCCATTAAATATCTATCCACTCTGAATTGATGAACGATACACCATAACTTGCAATTTCATTGATGAATTTAATACAGAATCACACACCAAGTTCACAGAATATAGCAGGCACACTACAATAAATTCTGTTTTTCACGAGGCTTATACATTAGAGGGGTGGTATATACTAACCTGCCACCAAACATCTCGTCCTTCCTTCCAATTTGTAGTTTCTCTCTTCATTGCTGAGCTGTTTTCATAGGTTAAGCAGACACCTGGTTCAAGAAAAAAATGAACCATACATTATCTATCACATTGCAAAGAAGAATAGAGGTCATTATATATAGAAAAAACATGTATCGTAAACTCTTTACCTACAGAGACCCCATTCTGGGCAGAGTCAGAGAGGGCGGCATCAACTATTTCTTTAAGGTTGATGACCTTAGAACCTCTTCTAATAGCATTGCAAGTTATCACAGCTTTAGGCCTGCAGTCTATAATTCTTTGGGAAAGAGACTCTGAAGAAAATCCTGCAAATACAACCTGAAGAACAAAAAGGTTAATAGCTATACTCACAAATAACAACAAAATATTACAACTCCTCCTTTTAGAGGAAGAGAGAGAAAAGACGAGTGTCTTCCATACCGAATGAACAGCACCAATTCGAGCACATGCAAGCATTGTCACTGGGAGTTCCATTAGCATGGGTAAATAAACCACAACAGCATCGCCCTTTTTAACACCAATATCTTTTAAATAATTTGCAAGCTGCAGTGAAGCACAAAAATCAAAAGTCACAACCTTACTCTGTGTACATTAAGATCCCATGCATCTATTCTTGTTCCAGTTGAAGGGCGAAGTTGTACTATGAGGCTACCAAGTGCAAGACCCTTCTAGGAACCCACTTAAGTGCAACTAACTAAACACTGGGAAATGGCCTTTTTTCCCCTTTTCACTTTAGTTTTCCAAACACATGTAAGTAGACTTTGTGTATGTGTGAGAGATGTAAAGATTTACCTGGCAAACTTGATGGAGGAGCTGGGTGTAAGTCAAAGTGCCATCAAAACCAGGCTCATTTCCTTCCCAGTAAATTGCTACTTTGTCACCATTCCCAGCTTCAATGTTTCTATCCAAGCAATTGTAGCAAATGTTGGTGATTCCACCCTTAAACCACTGATCAAAATCACACCAAAAACTCCGGTTAAAACAACCAATTACTTGGAATTGAAATCGAAATCACAAAAGCCAGGAAAAACATAGAAATAACAAAGAGCTATACAAAAAGCAGACCTCAATCTTAACAGGGCCCTTCCTGACATCAAGATTTTCCGAGAAGACTTGTTGGCCCCACTTTTCTTTCCAATAGAATTGTGATGCAATGTCGGACCAGAAGCCAGCAGGATCTTCAATTGACCTCTTATACATCTCTAAATACTGATTGAAACAGAAAATGTAAGGTTCATTTCAAAATCATCGGAATCATGTCAACAAAAAGCATACACAAAAGGTAAAATAGAAGAGATCATATCGAACCTTCTGAGGAGAAGGAACGATAGCCTGTTGAGAAAACTCATCGCTAGGAAAAACAAGAATATTCTCTTCCGGAGCAAGCGCTTCTCCAAGTATCACAGCATTCAATTTCGGAATCTTACCAGCACCGGACGGCATCGTTGCCATTGACTCAACATGCCGCAAATGATTCATCGTCACCAGATTCTTACGAGGAGAAGAAGAAGAAGCCGCCGTCACCACCACCTCACAACTACCGAAACGAGATCTACTGCTACAGATGTTGGTTCTCAATTGATAAAGGCGATCACAACAGGATTCAAATCCAGAAAACGACGTCGTACCACGACGATGAACAGAAGGTAAATTTTGACCAAAATCAAAATTGAAAAAGGTTGAAGACGACGATAGACGCCGGATGATTAACGATTGTTTGACTGAGCAATTAATGGAATTCGAATCAAACATCGGAGAATCACATTTAGCTATTAAATTATAAATCGGCTGGGCCATCCTGATCTGATTTTTACTATTATTATATAACTCTACGCGAAATCGATATTCATGAATACATAAATTAATTACTATTAATCTCGAAGTTTGAATTCAACGATCTTCAATCTATCATCAAAGATTCATAATCAAAATTACTGAAAAATCAAGCAATCAATAATCAATAAACAAATCAAAACAAAATCATGACGGCTAACCTTGACTGGCCAAGCAGGTGGAGAAAAGTGGACTAATCTCAGTAAGACTTCAACATAAATAATTGAACAAAACGATTCCGATCGGAATTTCAACAGTCTTTTATTGACCTAAATGTGATATTCATTATTATAATGCTAGAATTATTAGAATTGCTTGTATATGGAAAGAAATTGAGAAAAATGGAATAAGGAATTTTGGTAGGTGAGGCGGCGACGACGGTGACCACGACGATGACGACGAAATGATAGCGTGAGATTGAAGGTTCTGGGCGGCAGTCTCTCTTGGGAGTCACTCTG
>JAYMTB010001447.1:0-10880 GCA_036897585.1 Francoa sonchifolia | reverse complement strand
ATTACATGATTCTTAAATAGGACTGAGATCTTTTCTTCTTTTTGTTGGTAGTTTTATTGCCATATCAACATGATTAACTAGTTTGGATGAGAGATTGAGAGACAAAATTGACTTGTACTCTAAATTTGAAGGACTGCACTGTTATTGACGTTTTCTTTCCTTGCTTGGCTCTAAGTTGACAATTGTTTTCTAATGTTTTGGTTACCATGAGTATATCAGAAGTTTCATTCCATGGCACGCACTAATTTGTGAAACAATTTGTCTTAGAACTGCCTGATTGATGTTTTTCAATGTCCAACAGTTTCCTCCCAGTGGTATTGCGCAACCAGGAGCACACTACATGCAGCAGCAGCAAGCTCAACAGATGACACAACAGTCGCTCATGGCGGCACGCTCATCCATGCTGTACAACCAACAGCCATATTCAGCACTGCAACAACAGCAAGCTCTTCACAGCCAGCTGGGAATGAGCTCAGGCGGAAGCGCAGGACTTCACATGCTGCAAACTGATGCAAGCAATGCAGGTGGCAATGGAGGACTAGGATCCGGAGGATTTACTGATTTTGGCCGTGGCTCTGGCGAAGGCCTGAACGCTGGTGGAAGCAAGCAAGACATTCGTAGCGGCAGGTCTGAAGGGCAAGGAGGAAGCTCGGGAGGCGGTCAGGGTGATGGGGGTGAGACCCTTTATCTGAAATCTGCTGATGACGGGAATTAAGACACCAGACCAGACCAGACCAGACCAGTCTTTTAAGATGTTTGTTAACCTCTAGAGTTTAGTTGAGTTGGAGTCAGGATGAAAAAAAACTAGCTTTAGCTGCTTAAAGTACTTATGATGTAATGCAAAAACAATGGAGAAACATGGGCTTGATGAATTGGCGAAGACAATGCATTACTGGTTATGTGTTTATCATGTAAATTTGTAGGTTATATTTTTATGTGCCTTGCCTTGCATCTCTTTTCACTATGTTTCTTTTGTGGGGTTTACTCGGAAAACAAAAAAAGATTATTAATTGAATCATAGAAATTGATTTAAATGTGTCAAATGTGATATGGGATTAGTACATTTCATTATTATCAATTTATTATATAAATGGGAAAATGAAAAGGGAAAACTCATTGCCAATGTTGAGAGAGAAATCAGAAGAATCGGCAGAGAGAGACTGTGATTGCCACAAATTGGCGCGAAACAAAAGGGAGTTCCGAATTTACAGGCCCTTCTGAAGAATGTCTCATCTTCTTCCTCAGACCAATGGATCTCCATTCACTTCTTCACACATTTACTTTCTCACCTCGCCCTTGTTTTTCTTTTCCCCCCTTTTTGTCTCTCTTCCCAGATGTTGGTTTTCTTTCATTTTCTTCAAATCTTGATTCAAATTTGACAATGTTTTTTGGCCTGAAACCAACATTGATACGTCTGAATGATGGGTAGTTGCAAAAGGGTTATTTTCTTTTATACTTCTTGTTGTGTAGGAGTTTCAATGTTCATTTGGAGGGTTTGAATGATTGGATCTTTGGATTGATAGACAGGTATCTGCATTTCCAGGGCACTCCAGTGAACATTATTGTCGATTCTCATGTCTGGGTTGAAGACCTGGAATTAGCCTGGATTGATGGACAGGTATCAAAGATTAATGGGCCGGAAGTTGAGATCCGGACAAGTAATGGAAAGAAGGTCAGTGGGTTGGCTGTGAATAAATTTTCTAGTTCGATAACATTATGTGTTAATGGACTATCATTAGAGGTTTCTATAATTTTTACTGTTCTTAGGCGTTTAACTGTGATTTATGCTACCAAAAACTGGTTCTTTTGTTGAATTATGTGGTTAGCCATCTTTCCCATCAAGTTTGTCCCCGTACATTTCCTTACGTTACTGAAGAGTGAGTTTCAAATTCGTACTTATATATTGTTTCCTATATAGCTTACTTCTGAATGAAATATTTTCTCGAGTAACTATCTCCCTCCTCCCTTAGTTTTGTTTTCTGTAAATTTTCTCGAGTAACTTGTCACAACACTTTATGTTGAAATCTTAGGTTCTTGCAGTCACCTGAGATTCGTTATTCTGTTTTCCCATTTAGGTTGTTGCAAATTTATCAAAAATATATCCTAAAGATTTGGAAGCTCCTGCTGGTGGAGTTGATGACATGACAAAGCTGTCTTATTTGCACGAGCCTGGAGTATTGCAGAATCTTAAACTAAGATACGAATTGAATGAAATCTATGCAAGCTTTCCTTCCAAATTACATGAATTGTGCTCTAGGGTCATCAACATGCTCTGTACCATAATATGAACATGTCTCGATGGCAGACTTATACTGGAAATATCCTCATTGCGATAAATCCATTTCAAAGACTGCCTCATCTCTATGACGGTCACATGATGGAACAATATAAAGGAGCCCCATTTGGAGAATTAAGCCCTCATGTTTTTGCTGTTGCTGATGTTGCATACAGGTGATTTTTATGCACATATTACAAGCCAAATATTATGGTCTTTATTGATATTAATGCTTCAATGAAAGCAGGGCAATGATCAATGAGGGAAAAAGTAATTCAATTCTGGTCAGTGGTGAAAGTGGAGCAGGTAAAACAGAGACCACCAAAATGCTTATGCAATATCTAGCGTATTTAGGTGGACGGGTTGCTACTGAAGGACGAACACTTGAACAACAAGTTCTTGAAGTATGATTGATAACCTACATATTGTTCATTATCTCAATAGGTTTCTTTGATTTATTATATGGGTGCTTATTGAACTTCTGCTCAACTAAATTATTGCAGTCAAATCCGGTCCTTGAAGCATTTGGCAATGCTAAAACCGTCAGAAATAACAATTCCAGGTGAGACACCCTTCAAGTTAAGCTATAAAGTTACAGTGATGTAAATTGTCTTGTTTGAGATCAATGTTCACCTGAAATCTGATACTGGTACAGTCGTTTTGATAAATTTGTTGAGATCCAATTTGATAAGCAAGGAAGAATCTCAGGAGCAGCTATCAGAACTTACCTTCTAGAGAGGTCTCGTGTTTGCCAAGTTTCTGATCCTGAACGCAATTACCATTGCTTTTACCTTCTTTGTGCTGCACCAGAGGAGGTATCCTGTTGGACTGTTTAATTTGATAGATTTCTAGTTATTAGTACATATCCAGTTACACAATTTTTTTACAAATTCTGGGCTAAATTTGTTTAAGTTAACAGGAAATTGAGAAGTACAAGTTGGGAAACCCTAAATCATTTCACTATCTTTACCAATCAAACTGTTATGAACTGGTTGGTATAAATGATGCCAAAGACTATCTCGCCACCAGAAGAGCCATGGATATTGTTGGAATAAGTGGAAAGGAACAGGTAATATTTTTCAAAGCATGCTTTGAGTGCTTAATAGCATCAAACGGCGAGGACTTTTAATTCATAATGCTTCTAATCCTCTCACCAGGAAGCAATTTTCAGAGTTGTCGCAGCAATTCTTCATCTTGGTAATATTGATTTTGCTAAGGGAAAGGAAATTGATTCATCTGTTCCAAAGGATGACAACGCCAAGTTCCATCTGAAAATGACAGCAGAGCTTCTCATGTCTGAGCTCTACCCTGGTACCTGAATTTCTGATATTCCCTTTCCTGTCAGTTATTTATTGAATTTACTTCATTTCAGGTGCGATGCTCAGGCATTGGAAGATGCATTATGTAAACGGGTCATGATCACCCCTGAAGAAGTTATAAAACGATGCCTTGATCCTCAAAGTGCAGCAATTAGCAGGGATGGTTTAGCTAAGACGCTATACTCTCGATTATTTGACTGGTAAGACACACTGGCTTTGTGCATGGATTATTGAATGAGAAAACTTAAAGTAGAATTAGAACTGAGATGCAATGCGTATATACAGGTTGGTGGCTAAAATCAATAACTCAATTGGACAGGATCCTAACTCAAAATCTTTAATTGGGGTTCTTGATATCTATGGTTTTGAAAGTTTCAAGACTAACAGGTAATTTATTTGTTAAAGATCAGGCAGATGCCTGTTAAGTTGGCAGTTCTGTATCAATTTTACAAATGAGAAGTTGCAGCAACATTTCAACCAGGTAAGTCTCAGATCACATTGGTCAGTTCACCTTTTTTATTTGGCATATTTTGATATGGGGACCCCTGCGATGACTTTCAGCACGTCTTCAAGATGGAACAAGAAGAATATACAAAAGAAGAGATTGATTGGAGCTACATTGAATTTGTTGATAATAAAGATGTCTTGGATCTTATTGAAAAGGTCATTGCTTTATCCTTTGCTTAAATCACTATGATTTGAATACACTCTCAAGAATTACGAGTTCTACTTTTTATGTTGTTTTGAACGAATCCTTTACTTGCTAACCGTTGTTTTCTGCAGAAACCTGGTGGAATCGTTGCTCTCCTTGATGAAGCTTGGTAAAACTATTTTTCGGCTTTACTGTGACCATTATGCTCATATATATGATATATCTGAACTGTGCTTCTGGACTTAAGCTCCTGGATCAAGATTCTTATATATTATTCATTGCTGTCATTATTAACTAATATATTCTTTTTCAGCATGTTTCCAAAGTCCACACATGAAACATTTGCAAATAAGCTTTATCAGACATTTAAAACTCACAAGCGTTTTATCAAGCCAAAACTGTCTCGTACAGATTTTAGCATCGCTCATTATGCTGGAGAGGTTTGGTTGATTAACAAAGCAATTAATTTCCGTGTATTGTATGATGATGTTCAGATGTATTCTAAATTTATAGCACTTCTTTTCCAGGTCCTTTATCAATCTGACCAATTTTTGGACAAAAACAAGGACTATGTGGTTCCTGAACACCAAGACTTGTTGGGTGTGTCCAAATGTTCTTTCGTAGCAGGCCTTTTCCCTCCACCTCCAGAAGAGTCAAGCAAATCTTCGAAGTTTTCTTCAATTGGCTCTCGTTTCAAGGTATTTTGGTTCCGTACCTTGCCAGTTCATTGATGAATCCAAATGACCAATTTATGCACGGAAATCTTTCTCATGCCATGAAAGGATGTCAACCATATTTTTTTACTCTAATAATGCAGTTACAACTTCAGCAATTGATGGAGACATTAAATTCTACCGAACCTCACTATATCAGATGTGTTAAGCCAAACAACCTTCTAAAACCTGCCGTGTTTGAGAATGTTAACATCATGCAACAATTGCGTTGTGGAGTAAGCACTATTTGATTTTCTTTTTTAGGATTTAATTTCATCCAAAGTGCACTTTTTGGCAATCACTTCTGTAACAGGGTTTCCCTGTAGGGTGTTTTAGAGGCAATCAGAATTAGTTGTGCTGGCTACCCGACTCGACGTCCTTTCTATGAATTCATAAACCGGTTTGGGCTTCTTGCTCCAGAAGCTTTGGAGGGAAAGTAAGTATGCTTACCTGCTTTGACTGTACAAGGGCCTGGCTTGTTTTGGGGATGCTCTCCTTTCTGAACTATTTCATTTATGGGCAGCTACGATGAAAAGGCCACTTGCAAAAAGATTTTGGAGAAAAAGGCACTGAAAGGGTTTCAGGTAAAGCCATTACTTTTTTTGTTGCCTGTCCAACTAGAAAATTTCATTTGATTTACCACGAATTTGATGATTTGCAGATAGGTAAAACAAAGGTCTTCTTAAGAGCTGGGCAGATGGCTGAATTAGATGCACGGAGAGCCGAGGTTCTTAGTAATGCAGCAAAAGCTATTCAGAGGCGCATACGAACTCATTGCTCACAAACAGTTTATTGCACTGCGAAAGGCTACCATTGTTTTACAATCTTTATGCAGAGGTTAGCCATCTGGAAAATTGTAAACATAAATCAAGTTTCAAACTGTATGAAGTTCTTTCATACAAAGTCTCTTGCTCCTTTTGTTCCATATCTATGTTGGCATCAATTGACTGGTTAGTGAGCTTCTGTATAGTCTAAATTTAACATGTATTTGGTACGAATTGTAGGAGGACTGGCTGTCAAACTTTATGAGAGTATGAGAAGGGAAGCTGCTGCTGTGAAAATGCAGAAGCACGTGCGCAGATTCCGAGCCAAAAAAAAATATAGAACATTATGGGCTTCAGTTCTTGTTTTGCAAACAGGGTTAAGAGCAATGGCTGCTTGTAAAGAATTTAGATTTAGGAGGCAAACCAAAGCAGCAATTATTATTCAGGTCGTTACTCAATGTAATCATATAGCTTGGATGATTTACGTTCTTGTCAACCCACTTATAGATATAATTTCTCAACAATAAATTCTTGCAGGCCCGGTGGCATTGTCATAGAGCTGCCTCATATTATAAGAAGCTCAAGAGAGGATCAATAGTTACGCAATGCAGATGGAGGGGAAGAAATGCTAAACAAGAGCTCAGGAAACTGAAAATGGTCAGTACTAAACCATGTTTTTTCCATCAATTGGGTATTTTTCGTGCATGTTATATTTTTCCTGTTTTGGTGATCTGTTTCAGATCAATTTCTCTTCTGTAACTATCCATTTCCAATTACCTTCAGGCTGCAAGGGAAACAGGTGCACTTAAAGAAGTGAAGGATAAGCTTGAAAAGGCCGTGGAGGAACTCACATGGCGTTTACAATTAGAAAAACGTTTAAGGGTAAAAGTTATTTCCATATAGATTGGGTATTAATACAAGTTTGTTAATGTACTTCTCATTGCTTAGAAATTTTCGGTGCATACTGACTTAGAAGAAGCAAAAGCACAAGAGATCACAAAATTGCAGAATTCACTGCAAGGAGTGCAAAGCAAACTTGATGAAACGGATGCATTGCTTGTTAAGGAACGAGAGTCTGCAAAGAAGGCTATTGAAGAAGCACCTCCTGTAATTAAAGAAACTCAAGTATTTGTTGAAGATACCAAAAAAATTGAATCTCTTACGGCAGAATTAGAAAGCTTTAAGGTAATATGGTTCAAGTAATCATTGTATCTGCCATTTTTTTCCTCACTTTGCAAAATTTCAATATGATTTTTTATGCATGGCCATTTATCAAGTTTTGGATTTTGCCTCATTTGTTCATGATCATCTCATTTGATAAATGGATTTTCATTCCCTATAGGCCCAGTTGGATTCAGAGAAACAAAGAGCTGATGATTTTGAGAGAAAATACACCGAGTCGCAAGAGTCCAGTGAGGAGAAAGGTAAAAAGTTAGACGAAACGGACAAAAAAGTTCATCAACTCATGGAATCTGTGAGCAGGTAGTACTATCCTCCGAGAATATGATCCTCCCATTATTGATATTTTGGTTCCCAACTTTGTTGTGGGACATATATGGTATCCACGGAATCACATTTAAATATTTTGGAGGAACTCATACTATCGAAATATTTTCTAGTGTATCTAAACTTACACTTCCATTATTAGGCTAGAAGAGAAGCTCACCAATTTAGAATCAGAGAATCAAGTTCTGCGTCAACAGGCTGTATCAATGGCACCCAATAAGTTCCTTTCAGGACGCTCGAGATCAATTATTCAGGTATTTTCAATGCTGAATCTTATCAAATACATTGGAATCTTTTAGTATTTGATATACAATATTACTTCGGATACTTCCTTGTTTCTAATGATCGACAGAGGGGTGCTGAAAGTGGCCATATTGCAGGCGAAGCAAGGACACCTCTGGTAAGTAAACTATCTAACCTGATAACCACTTTGTTAAACCTTCATAATAAGCTACCAAACTACTCTTTCCTAATTTTTATCTTTATTGATCATCGATAGGATTTGCATAGTTCTTCAATAAACCACAGGGATCCTTCAGAAGTGGAAGAGAGACCACAAAAATCACTAAATGAGAAACAGCAGGAGAATCAGGAGTTGCTCATTCGTTGTATTGCACAACACCTAGGATTTTCTGGGAACAGACCTATTGCCGCCTGTATCATATACAAATGCCTTTTGCAGTGGAGATCATTTGAAGTTGAGCGTACTAGCATCTTCGATCGGATCATTCAGACCGTAGGTCATGCTATAGAGGTCTGATATGACTGACCTTATATGCTAGAGCTGTGTCCTGTATTCATCCTATGATCAGAAGCCTCATCTAACTTTATTATTGGGGTTCCAATTTTAGACGCAGGAAAACAATGATATCTTGGCCTATTGGTTATCCAATGCCTCAACGCTTCTCTTACTACTTCAGCGCACCTTGAAAGCTAGCGGTGCAGCTGGAATGGCTCCTCAACGCCGTCGCTCATCATCAGCTACTTTATTTGGGAGGATGACGCAAGTAAGCTCAAATTTTTCAGAGTTAAATTATGTAACTCAAAAATTATGTTCTTGAACTTTTTCTTGATTTATTTGTTTGCTTTAGAGCTTCCGTGGAGCTCCACAAGGTGTCAACCTTTCCTTAATTAATGGTGGCCTGAATGGAGTGGAATCTTTGCGGCAAGTTGAAGCCAAATATCCAGCTTTGCTTTTCAAGCAACAACTTACAGCTTATGTGGAAAAGATTTATGGAATGATTCGTGATAATCTGAAGAAAGAAATTTCTCCATTGCTTGGATTGTGCATCCAGGTATGTTAATGTTCATCATGAGACTTAACTAAAGCTAAATTGAAATAAGAAAGATCAACGAAATACTTTATGCATTCATGCATTTGTTGTTTTGGTTTCTATCGTGAAATAGGCACCGAGAACATCAAGAGCAAGCTTAGTCAAGGGGTCTGCCCGTTCAGTTGTAAACACTGCAGCTCAGCAGGCTTTGATTGCTCACTGGCAAGGGATTGTGAAGAGCCTCGGAAACTTCTTAAACACTTTGAAAGCAAATCATGTCAGTGGAAGTTCCGATTATTTTCTTCTTTTTTATGTGTCCGTTTCCTCCTCTTTTTTCTTAATAATCTTACTCCTTTTCTGTTAGGTACCGCCATTTTTAGTTCGTAAGGTGTTCACTCAGATATTTTTCGTTCATCAATGTTCAACTATTCAACAGGTTTCTTTTGGTTCTTTGAGTTCTTTCTGTACTGGTTTTGGCATGGATTTCCGAAATTATTTTTCATACACTTTTCTTGGTTGCAGCCTTCTATTAAGGCGAGAATGTTGTTCATTTAGTAATGGCGAATATGTCAAAGCTGGATTGGCTGAATTGGAACATTGGTGTTACAAGGCAACAGATGTGGTAACTAAACTTGCTGAATCCATATCACACACTCGTGCACATACAATTCTATATATAAACACATTAACTAATACAAAGCAAAATTGCAGTATGCAGGTTCAGCTTGGGACGAGCTAAAGCACATCAGACAGGCTATCGGGTTTCTGGTAAACCTTTTTCATTCTTTTTCCATATTTGATTTCGACCTTCCGCTACTCATATCAAGAAATAATATTGACTTGAAACAATATTTCGATTCAGGTCATACATCAAAAACCGCAGAAAACACTAGACGAAATAAGCCATGATTTGTGTCCAGTAAGTCGTGTACATTTTTAAGTATTACAAAATATACAATTTCCCGAGATACATATCTTCCCCATATCTCAAACAGAGGAAAATTTCAATATACAGGTGCTTAGCATACAGCAGCTATATCGGATCAGTACAATGTACTGGGATGACAAGTATGGCACCCATAGCGTATCTCCGGATGTAAGTTTTCACAAATATCAATATCCAAACTGCGTCAGAGTATGATTGTAATATGAACATCTCGGATTTTAGGTTATATCCAACATGAGGGTGTTAATGGCAGAAGATTCAAACAAAGCAGTTAGTAATTCATTCCTTCTCGACAATGATTCAAGGTTAGCACTATTGCATTACTTATTCAGACATTGTGGCTGTGACTGTGACTGACTGCTTAGCATGATTGGTATTGCAGCATTCCGTTCTCAGTAGATGACATGTCAAAGTCGATGGAACAGATAGAAATTTCAGACATTGAACCGCCTTCTCTTATTCGTGAGAACTCGGGATTTAGTTTCTTGTTACCAGTTCTGATTGATCACTGAGGAAATGTAGTGTCAAACAAAACTGTATATAATGTTTATTCAGATACATTCGAATAAAATGACCATGTTTTTCATAGCAACATTGTTTGTTTCATTATGTCTTAAATCTGCAAGCTTCAGTCCATCTCAAATTCGATTCAAACTTGACTCAATCTATTCATTATTGTTTTTCTAATTAACTTGCTTGAAATTAATTAAAATTGGATCTTGTTGATGTATATTTAAAATAAAATTATAAAATAATTTTTTTTATTTAAATATAAATAGATATTAAAATCCTTATTTAATCATTTTTTTTTGGTAATTAGAAATTAAAATAAGGAAAGAGATGATGAGAGCCTTAAGGAAAGCAACAAATTCAGAGAGAGTGAGAGATAAAGAGCCACCGTAGGAACCGCCGGGGAGGGCTGAGATCGGGGACGGAGGAGAAGAACGAGCTTCGATTTTGTATGATTAGATTCTAAATATGGTCAATGTGATGTGAAGAAGAGGAAGCATTTTGAATGAAATGATGCGGTTCAAGATGATGTGCGGGATTTTCGATTTAAGGGTGGTGGTGTTGGTGATGTTTTTGTTTCTCGGTTTGAGCAATTCCGTTGCGTATAGTTCTTCTTATGAGGCCACTAGGCACACTAATAACTGGGCTGTCTTGGTTTGCACTTCTCGCTTCTGGTAATTTGTTTCCGTATTACTTTGCCATATGAATTGTACTAACATAAATTAGCTGGAAACTCTCATATTCTAGCTGCCGTGGTAATTTCATGTTTAGTTCATTGTAATATTCGTCCTTATTTATTTGATTGCTCTATCACCATTAACGTTTGGAGGATTCATCAAGAAATGTGTTTTACAATTTTAACATGCAATTATGGCTTTGTGGATGCTACCCTATGTTCTGTGAATGATGTATGCCCAGTGG
>JAYMTB010001446.1:0-10881 GCA_036897585.1 Francoa sonchifolia | reverse complement strand
CTTCAACTTAAACACTATTCGCGGAGATGGAGACATTCTTTTTACCTGTGGCATGCGTCGCATGCCAATGTTTTTTTTTTCCTTTTTTTCCTAAGGTTTAATTATTGGACATGGATTTTTAACAAGGTGAAGCACTTAAAGTTCAGGTACTAAAGAGTTTCCTTGATACTGCTGAAGCAGAAGTGCGGTCACTCATTTCCTTGTATTCAGAAGTGGTGAGTCCTCGTCATAGTTCTAGTTGTTTATAGTTACGAACTTCTGGTTGACTTCTAAGACGTCTTTCAGGGAAGAAATGCTGATTCCTTGTCCCAGTACTTCGGGGAGGATCCAGCTCGTTGTCCCTTTGAGCAAGGTCTGCTATGTTTCTTTTTATTATTTACTCTAGCCTTTAAACCCTAAACTTGGATTTTTACCTCACAGAGATTATTTTGTTTACTATCTTTAATTCAGTATTAGTACGCGCATGGTGCATGAACTCTTGAGCTCCTTTCTGCTTTTGTTTGCAGTGACCCAAATTTTGTTCGTCTTCGTTAAGATGTTCAACAAGTCACGAGACGAGAATGAAAAGCAGGCTGATGCTGAAAAAAGGAAACTGGAAAAGGAAGCCATGAAAGAACGGGGAGCAGCTAATCTGTCTGCAAAGAAAGAGGGCATTGATATTGACAAGTCGAAAACAAATGTTCAGCTTCAGAAGCACACTTCCTGACAACTTCCTAATGTACAGCACATAGGATCTACATCAATTATCAGCAGAAGCTAGAAGTGGGCAGGTTAGGAAAATTCAATTTGCTAATACCTCATAATATATTGGGGTGAAAGCTTAAAGTCGTTGGAGGTCCACTCCTAAACAACCTCCGCATGACCACTATGCTGAAGTTGGACGAGTGCTGCTGGGTCTTGCTTGTACATATTCAGGAAATTTCATGGCATGTGCTCTTCTCTTGCACAATATTTTCTTCCTGTGGAGAAGTTACGTTTGAAAACATTGCCTAAAATGTTGATATTTGCAAATTGTATTCAAAGTTGTAGGGCCTAGGTAGTATATTAAAAAGAGTCCTTACTGCTGTAAACTACGAAATCGTTCTGAAAATGAACATCATAGTACTTTTTATGCCAAGTTATTGATAATGAGAGTCAATATTACAGCACTTGCAAATACAGTTTCAATCAACATATTTCTGACAAAGCACTTGCAAATACAGTTTCAATCAACATATTTCCGACAAAACCATACATATGACGAGTAAAATACCACTATATACAGTTCTATTAACATGATTGACAAGCACAACCCAACAAGGTGCAAGCTTTGACACCAATTTTCATCGCACAACGAAGGAAAACTTCAAACACCCACGATCTTCAAAGGGTAAGTTTTATGAAGGCAGAGAGTAATCATGATGCTCCATTGCTTCTTTTTTCTTAGCCTTCTCTTTCTCGAGTAAGTATATTTGTTCTGCTTCTGGTATTGCAAGCATGATTGTACGCAGCTTCAAATTTAACTCCTCAACCTTTTCCATTAACTTATCACTTGTAAACATGCCTATAAGGATGTCCTGTATTGTTTCCCAGCTTTCAAATAATGGTAAAGCTATAATCACTGCTGAACCAATGGTGCCCCATGCTATTGCGATGACTGCCCAGAATGTGAAGTACCCCAAACTGAATTCTCCTGCATTAGTTTTTATGTTAAAAAAACTGTTTCGATTTAATTGGAAAAACAATAGTCTGATACTTGGATTGAATCTTACTTGCTGGAAGTGAAAGCAAAGGCCATAGTATGACAATCACAACAGTGAAACCAATACCCCATTTCACGATCCATAATTTTGCTCTGATAAGTTTTTCCTCTTTGAATTCTTCAGATGGCAGCTCACTCTTTTCCTTTTCAACCATTGTGATCTGCTTGGTAGTACTCCAATCATAGTTCTGAGGCCACATAAAACTACAGATGGCATGAACAGCTCCACCAGTTAGTATGGAGACAAGGTTTCCAGCAAGCATTGGTGCATTTCTACCTGTCGTATGGAGATTTACCCTACCATATTCTATGCTTGTAACTGACAACCAAGTGATGACTCCTAGAATACAACCACTAATTGTTCCGAGAATTGCACCAATTGCATTTGCTTTTTTCCATAGAAGCATGAAAACAATTGGAAGAACTGCTGAACCTATAAATACGCCCATAGCAAGATACATCCACCCCAATGAAACCCCTGCCTTGTTTAGTATTACTGCTAGCAATCCCATGAAGCATCCAAAAGCTAAAACAACAAATCTTGAAACTTTGAGAATTTTACTTCCGCTTGCATGTGGATTTATGTAAGTACGGTATATATCATATGTGCACAATGAGGATACTGCTATTAGTTCAGATGATCCAGCAGAAGTAACAGCCCTGACCATAAAGATAATGGAAAGATTGAGTAAAAAGCAGAATACGTGAAAGAAAAGTTCAAAAAGGCTGAATTCCTGCAAACTTACATAAAAAGCATAGTGAGAAGAAGAACAGATCCTCCTTTCCCCATCAAAGCTATAGCTGTCGCAGGAGGAACAAGTCCACGGTTTGCCTCACTTGCTGTAATGGGTAGATCAAGGGCAAGTGCTCCGAGACCCAGTGATGTTGCCAATGAAAATGGAACTGCAAACCAGACCAACCCACCCAACAAGTAGCCCTTATGGGTTGATGAAGGTCTTGCAGCTATTGCACTAACCCAATAGCCCTGAAAAAGTATATGTTAAGGCAAGTTCACTAGCTAATTAATCTTTCAAGATTGAGATAGTGAATGAAGAATGAAGAATGAAACTTACATTATCAACGAAAACGGTACCGAAATTCCCCACAATGTTAATGATTCCAAAACAAGGCCACCTGAACTCAACATTGTTAGGTGAGAACCTTTAAAGTTTCCACTGACAGGACCACACGATTGTCCATCATGGGAAATTGGTTCTTGACATATTCTTGATTTGCTAGCTACCTCCAGGAGATGTTTATATACGACACTGGGGCTGCCAAGCTCACTTCTTGCTGTGTAAACTAGGTACACAAAGATGACTAGAACCACATGAACTGCAGCCAAAATAAAAATTGTCTGACGTTAGATTAAGAAGGATAAAAAAAAAAACATTTTGGAGTGAAAAGTATTAGAAATTACCTATTACAGAATGTATATAGCTTGCTAGAAAAGTGGCTTTTAGTCCTCCAGCTAGTGTATACATAATTACTCCAAGTGGTATAAGAAAACTAGCGGCATAAATGTTCACTCCAGTGAGTGCATTCACAACAGCAGAACCTCCAAGCAGCAGCATTGCCGTCACAATTATATTTGTCATAAAGCAGAAAACAAGGAATACTATGTGTGCAGGAGTTCCCCAACTGAATAAACAGGAAAATTTCATAACATTTTGAGCTCACTCAAAAAGAAGAAATCACAACATGGATATGGTAACATACCGAGCTTTTACGATTTCACAAACAGTATGAGCATGAGGAGCCTTTCTTTTAATCTCTATAGCCATTACACCAAACAAGAGTACCTGTACATTCCCATTTGGATACCAAAAACAAAATTAAAAGAAAACACATTTATTTCCAACAGAAAACAGAAAAAAGTAAAAGCTTGAACATGCCTGAATGGTTGCCCCACTAGCATACCAAAAGGGTCCACTAACTCCATACTGCCAAGCAACATTGGAACTTTGCAAAATAGTAGCAGCCCAAGTCCACTAAAATTCACAAAATTGAAACTATTAACTGTGCTGAATCAAACTTAAAAATTGAAACTTTATTTACAAAAGCCCAAATGGGTACCTGAGATACAATCACACTAGCAATAAGTCCAGTCTTAACATTCCTGCCTGCAGTATTGAACCATTCAGATGTATGGCGAGCACCCACATATCTCTTCTCCAACCAAACCTAACCCATCAACAGATAAGCTTAAAACTCAAAATACGAAAACCTAATCAAAATTTACACAGAGAGATACTTACAAGGAAAGAGGTAAAGAAGGCAAAAAATGCTCCAAACCCAAGAATAACAGAGTAACCAACACCTTGATTAAGGACTGGTTTACCTTCAAAAAAACTTGTCTGCCTCAAACACCCACCTCCATTTTCAGCAATTTGGTAATATTTGCCTGAGAAATCAAAGGGTGGACACTGAAGAGAAGCCATGGGAAGGAGATGCTGCCAAATTCCGTTACTCTTTCACTCTAATTCATAATGAATTCGATGAATATTCAGTAATTGACAAAATGGGTACTCTTTGTTTCTTGTTACATATACAACCATTACATTATTGGCAACATGGCAAGGCAAGTCAAACTAAGAAAAAATGGCATCTTTAGCATTCAGAAAAATTCAAAATTTTGCCTATTTCACTCGTGTCATGATGTTATTGGCTGGAAATCCCTGATTATGTGAGCAAGAATTTTTCCTAGCCGGAAGAATCTGCTGAATTGATGGGTTGGTTTGTATAGTTGAAATTTTATATATTTGTTAAATTGTGAAAGCAGCTTACTTTCATAATTCTAATCCAATAATCTATATGATGAACATCATAGTGAAAAGTAGTTTTTGAAAATTCTAGAAATAGAAATGAAGCGTTCAAATTAGTCTAAATCGTCAGCCTAATTGCCCAACTTGGATACACATATTCAACAATCCCAATAATCAAAGTTTAAAATATGAGGCTAGACGGCTATTATCTCATTGGTGCAAGCTATTTGTGACTGGTAAATTCTGTAGGGTGCGGGATAAATTAAGATTAAAGGAAATGTACTGATTTTAATTAGGATCAAAAGAGCAATATGTGGATTAGAGTGAGAGCAAAATACCAGTTATAAGCTTGATAGAAACTAAGAGTAACAGTTCTTCTTTTTGTAAATCAGTGTATGGCAAATCTTTAAAAACTATGGCTTAAAGAGAGTAATTGAATGCTCGCGTGAGGTTCTAAAAGTTGTAAAATGGATGTTTTGTAGTTATTATGTTTTTAACGTTACCTCTTTAATGTGGTGATTGGGGGCTATAGGTGGAATGGTGACTTATCATTCGTATGCCGCGTGTCCGCCTTACAAGCCACGGGGCGTTTATATTAGGTTGACAATATATGTCATACGGGTGACCTGCCATGTGTCCAAAGTGACAGGATGACCCTCCTTCCTTTCGGGCGTCGGCTTTGTCTCTCTGAACGGACTCCTTTATTCAAGCCGTCATGCCAAATACCTCTCATTGTTGCAACGCTTTATCCAACGTTACTCTCTGAGCGGGGCGTCAGTAGTTGAGTACGGCGTCTGTGAATTCTGGATCTGGGCTTCCATTGGACCTGGACGGATAGCAAACCGGCCCAACCCGATAAAGAAAAGACCTTTACCAACATATAACTTGCAATCATGATTTGGCTCAAGTTTGATTTGGTCGAGTAGACATTGTTTGAGTCGTAAATTCGTAGTGTATATGTCTTTTAAACATAAACGTATTCAATTTCTTTAAGGTTCCAAATTGGCTCCTAATGACTTGGACCTACTTTATACTTGTCAAGCAAGGGTAGAAACGTTTCAAATTTAAAAACCTGTTAGAATATTCAATAATACTCTTCATATAAATTGCTAATTTCATCATATTTTTCTTCATCAACAACACAATTTAATCTTACTTTTTATTTGTTTCAATTCATGATGATGAACCATAACACCTCGACACGAATGGCTGGGTTGTTTCTTTCGCAACTCAGGCCTCTCCTTTCTTCTTCGTCAGTATCGTCACGTACTGTCATAACTGCTGGAATGTTAAGGCCATCTGGCATTGGTTTGGTCCACAATTTCAGTACTACGCCGCAGGAACAGAAGGAATCTGTGGCTGCCACATCTTCTGACAATAAGGCCATTGTTAGCTACTGGGGCGTGGCTCCGCCCCAGCTGACTAAGGAAGATGGTTCTGCCTGGAAATGGAACTGCTTTCGAGTAAGTATATATATGCATACATATATACAAACACAATTATATTTATATGTATATATTAATAGTCTATATATGTGACAGCCATGGGAGGCCTACACAGCAGATGTTACTATAGATGTAGAAAAGCACCATAAACCAACAAATTTCATGGATAAATTTGCTTATGGGACAGTTCAAGCTCTCAAATTCCCGACCTAATTATTCTTTCAAGTAAGTACTAACATCAACTCTATCCGTTAATATACATAGATAACATCTCATTCTAATAAACAATTTATTGACAGAGACGACATATGTGCCATGCAATGTTACTAGAAACAGTGGCAGCAGTTCCTGGCATGGTAGGAGGAATGCTGCTACACTGCAAATCACTGAGGCGATTCGAGCAGAGTGGGGGCTGGATCAAAGCATTGTTAGAAGAAGCAGAGAATGAAAGAATGCATTTGATGACATTTGTAGAAATTGCAAAACCAAAGTGGTACGAGCGAGCTCTTGTATTTGCAGTGCAAGGTGTGTTTGTGAATGCATATTTCTTGGCCTATGTAGCGTCGCCAAAATTGGCACACAGAATTGTTGGGTATCTGGAAGAGGAGGCAGTGACATCATACACAGAGTTTCTAAAGGATATCGATAATGGGAAATTTGAGAACATTCCAGCACCAGCGATTGCCATTGATTACTGGCGATTGCCACCTCAATCTACTCTTCGAGATGTCATTGTTGTGATTCGTGCTGATGAGGCTCATCATCGAGACCTTAACCATTATGCATCTGTAAGAAAAATCTCAACTTCCCTTCAAATTTTTCAACTTTAGTGAATATAACATTGACTTGTTGCAAAATTGTCTTGCAGGACATTCAATGTCAAGGACATGAGTTGAAAGAGCACCAGCTCCAATTGGATATCATTGAATTATTTGTATTTGAAGATCAAAGGTTGTTCATGTAAAGAGTGTCTAAATTATAGGCTATTGTAATGAATGTACACGATTATGCTTTCATATACCCATTTGTTCAATAAGAGATTCCATTTTGAATAAGATGACAAATTGTCTTACCTTGTTCCAATAAAAATTCAAACTTGACTAACTCAAATAATTTGGCAAGATTGGATGTTTATAATCTGAAAAGGAAGCAAATTGGAGAGAAATCTTGATGGGATCACCATCACTTAATGGGGTTAAAATTGTTTGGATAAACGTACAAGGGAGAAATAAGCGAAGGGCTAATATAAGCAGCTGTCGTGAAGCCAGCACGGCTCAAAACAAAGGCAGCCATAGAATCAATTTCATATTTTTATTACACAAATCGAATTTCCTGTTATTGTTGACCCACTTGCCGCTCCCCTGCTGCTTCAGCCATGGCGGTTTCTCCAATATCTTCTTCTACAGCTATCGGAAACCCGTTTTGTTCATGGCAAAGTGGGTCGATTACTGTGCGAAAACCCATTAAAGTAAGAGGGAAAGTATGGGCCCCTCGAGCTGCACTGGTTGAGGCCAGAGCTACTTCCGTGCCTGCGATTGTTACGAGAGATGCTGCTGTGAAAGGTCTGGAGGCTGAAGCTAGGGCTTTGACTCGTGCTGCTAATGCTTCCGTTTATAGCCCTGATTTTCTCGCTGCTAAATACGGCTCTCGCCCAACCCAGGTATTATATGCTTTAATGTTGAAAGGAAGTATTTTGGTTTTGGTTTGTGGGTATTGTTTGATTAGGATGTTTTTAGGCACTGGGGAGGACTCTGGAGATTTTGGTAGCTCTAGGTTCATTTGCTTTGAAGTTATTGCTGGATCAAAGGAATGGAGTGATTGATCAAAACAAGAGAAAACGGGCAGTTGAATTGAGGAAGATTTTCACGCGATTGGGGCCTACTTTTGTCAAACTAGGTCAGGGTTTATCCACCAGACCAGACCTCTGCCCTCCTGAATATCTGGAGGAGCTCTCCGAGCTTCAGGTTCGGTTTTATCAATCAACATTGCAATCTACGATCTTGTAAAAGTACCGTCTTTAAACATTGTTTAGTTTTTGTTATGGTTGAGCAGGATGCATTGCCGACATTCCCAGATGTTGAGGCATTTGCCTGCATTGAGAAAGAGTTGGGAGTACAATTGGATTCCATTTACTCGGCCATTTCCCCCTCTCCTGTAGCAGCTGCAAGTTTAGGCCAAGTGTATAAAGCTCGGTTAAAGTATTCTGGTCTGGTTGTTGCGGTGAAGGTGCAACGCCCTGGGATTGAAGAAGCTATAGGGCTTGACTTCTATCTTATAAGAGGTTTAGGATTTCTCATTAATAAATATGTGGACATAGTCACCAGCGATGCTGTTGCTCTTATTGATGAGTTTGCATGCAGAGTTTATCAAGAACTCAACTATGTGCAGGTTAGTTTTCTCTTGTCAATAATGTACTGTATTAGGTAACAGATTGTTTTTAGGATGACCAAAGAATAAGGTTAAGCTCTCGTAATGCGTATGAGATTCTTTCGGGATTGAATGTTAATTTTGACAGGTCCCTGCAGGAAGGGCAAAATGCAAGGAGGTTTAAAAAGTTGTATGCGGACAAGGAAGATGTCCTTGTTCCAGATATTTTCTGGGATTATACTAGCGGCAAGGTGTTGACAATGGAGTGGGTTGAGGGAGTCAAATTGAATGAGCAAGAAGCCATTGAGAGACAAGGGCTAAAGGTTTTAGATTTGGTGAACACGGGTATACAGTGCAGCCTCAGGCAGCTTCTTGAGTATGGATATTTTCATGCAGATCCTCATCCTGGTAATCTGTTGGCAACACCAGAGGGAAAGCTGGCTTTTCTAGATTTTGGAATGATGAGTGAGACCCCAGAAGAAGCAAGATATGCAATTATTGGTCACGTTGTTCATATGGTTAATCGGGATTATGAGGCTATGGCTCGTGATTACTATGCTTTAGATTTCTTGTCACCTGATGTAGATGTATCTCCAATCGTACCGGCACTTCAAAACTTTTTTGACGATGCACTTAATTCAACTGTGAGCGAACTAAACTTCAAAACCATAGTGGATGGTCTGGGGGCTGTTTTGTATCAATATCCTTTTAATGGTGAGCTAAGAGTGTTCTTATCATCAACTTTCAAGCTCAATCCTATAATTTTGTATACATAGATCTGCCAATAATCCCTGTTAGAAAAAAAAAAACAGTAGTTGGAGTTGGGATTATGTTGGTTTAAATTTTTATTCTCATGCAGACTGATAATTTTGCTTTCTATTTGCAGTCCCAGCCTATTATGCCTTGATATTAAGGTCCCTTACTGTACTAGAAGGTTTAGCACTTTATGCGGATCCTAATTTCAAGGTGCTGGCTGCTTCATATCCATATTTTGCTAAACGGCTACTCACTGATCAGAATCCGTACCTCAGAGATGCTCTCATCGAGTTGCTTTTTAAGGATGGAAAGTTTAGGCATGTAATCTGCTAATATCTTAAAATACTCTGTATCTTATGTTTGAACTGGATGATGGATATCATTTTGTTAAGCATATTCATTTTGGCTTGTGCAGGTGGAATAGACTTGAAAACCTACTTGTTCAGGGAAGACAAGATAGAGATTTCTCTACAGATGAGGCTTTACAACCTGTTCTAAAGCTAGTATTGGGTCCAGATGGCGAAGAGCTCCGGATTCTAGTAATTAAAGAAGCTGTCCGTGTCACTGAAGCTGTTCTCGTAGGCACAGTTATTGATACGTACAAATCTATCCCTGATCCTTTGAGAAGTCTACTTAATGGCAATGCAAGAGGACCACTTGTTATGAATGATGCAGAACAGGAGAGTGCTATAAAGCTTCGAGAACAAGTGGTTAGGATATGGGGGCTTCTGCGATCCTCAGAAAATTTTGATCCAGCCCTTCTGCTACCCATTGTACAGGTGACCTCTTCCTTTGTTATTCATGTCCAATGCCCTTTTCGTTTTAGCTTTGGATAGAGTGATAGGACACTACTTGAGTCAGAAATAAATGGCTGAAACATGTTACATGGAACTTGATTGATTTGAACAAACATAGAGATTTATATTTATTGGTAGAGCTAATTGTTGATGTATACGTGAGCAGGTCCTTCAACAACCGGAGGCACAAAGTCTAGGGGGGCGTGTTATTGGTGGGATCACTCAACGCCTTGCAGCACGTTTACTGCAACAAGTTCTTCAAGTTCCACCAGCAACTTCTGTTTCAACTTCTTGACCATTGTAAACAACTATTAGTAAGCTAATAATTGTGACATGTATTTGACAAAACAGATATGGTTTTTGAATTCTTCTTTCCATTCTTTATGTATTGTTGAAAAATGAATAAAAGAAAGTATACAAGTTTTGACATTGGACTTTAATAGCATGAAATTGTTTGTTCTTTAAGTGTATATAGTACTCAGAAATTGAGTTATTCGGTGATTTTTCATTTCTCATCGCATTAAATGAGCCCAGTCTTTCTTTCATTTGTTCGTTCATAATACTAAATAGAGTTCTGAATGTTATAATCTGCTCAAATGACATTACAAAAATGAAAATACAAATAACAGTGATGTCCAGAATGTTAGTATTTGTTAAATGGTCTATTAGGGACAAACCAAAGGCACAGGGGAGTTGGTGGAATGAAGAATATCCTATTTTTATGACTTATTTTGCTGACCATATGGAAACAAACATAACACTCCGAAAACTCACCCACTTGATGAACCAATAGCCTGCCATATGACCTTTGATTCATATTGTGTAATTTATTCTTAATGATCAAGAATTTTGATTAAATGGGATGTGACTTAAATGTAAACTAATGCCTATTCTTGCAAGGTCGTCGGCCAAAACTGCGCATGCCTGCTCATCTGAAGTGCTGAAAATATAGATGCTTCTTTCATCACCATTGATGTTAACTCATTCGATATAAATCATGAAAAAAGCTT
>JAYMTB010001445.1:0-10881 GCA_036897585.1 Francoa sonchifolia | reverse complement strand
TGATAGCTTTGATAGGCGTTCTTGCGCTTTCTCCTTGTCAAACATGGCAGTACTCTTTTCTACGGCTGTTCTGAGCTGGGACGTTATAAAATGCCAGAAGATAAAGAAACGTGAGTTCTAAAATGACAACCCATGAACATTCAAAAGATTGTTTGTAAGAAAACAAGCAGTCTGTACCACTCACACGGAGTAATGATGCATACCTGCTCACATCTTTCTTCAATCAACTTCTTGTCCCCTCCCCCGTGTAGAATGATCGTGTCATCAAGAGATACAGTGACCTGTTGTAGAATGATTATGTGTATTGCTATAAGAGTCTTGTCAAACATAAGAATACGTATAAAACAAACCTTCTTTGCAGTACCAAGCATTTCAAGTTGGATTTTGTCAAGAGTCAACCCAAGATCTTTTGAGATAACCTGTACATTAAATACTTTGTCAAGAAGAATCTACAAAAATATATGACATTAGTGTTGGATTTAGAAAAATTGCATTACCTCTCCTCCTGTAAGAATTGAAAGATCATCTAGACCTGCTCTTTTGTTTTCCCCAAATCCGGGAGTTTTGATGGCACAGATCTGATCAAATCAAATATTAACGGATGTATTAAAACAACAGAAGACACATGATTTATGCTAAAAGATTTTGTTATTGACCAATCGATATATACACATTTCAAAGAGTTCAGTGTCACTGTATTTCATTAACAGGTACTTCTGTCAACTCTATGTTCATCTTAATATGGCTTGTTATTTACAAATACCACTATGTCATATGTCTGAAAAGGTAATTAAATAGCAATTACAATCAATCACCTTAAGTCCAGCATGATGCTTGTTGAGAATAAGCATAGCTAGTACATCACTCTCCAAATCCTCAGCAACAATGAGAAGCCCCCTATTTTTCTGGTCATATATGAATACCAAGAGAAGTGAGGAACGAGAAGTTCAAATAGCAGTTCATTTGATCAGAAACTTTTAGTAGCACAGAAACAATAGAAGGACAGGTTTCACTACCTTTACAGCAAGCTCTAATACTTTTACAAGCGAATTCATGTCTGAAATTTTCTTGTCATGAATGAGGATCAAGGGATTTTCAAGTTCCTGCAGATATGGAAATTACAACTCTCGTCAAATAATGAAAGTGAAAACAAATGGCATACTTTAGATTTACGAAGAGGAAACACAAAACGACTGTATAACCAACCATTAAACAATGCCCCACAATAAAGGGCACAAACAGTAAATGGACAGGCAAATAACTTGAGACATTCACCCCTCCTTTTGTTCCCGTAGGATATCTTAAATAACTTGAATATGCAGCGGAACTTATCCGGATTGGCTTTTCCAAACTTCGATGAATTCTCCACCGGTCAGAATACGATCACAGATCAAAAAGTATTCTCGTGTTTTCACAACACTCAATGAATGCGTCAAAAGAAATAAAAAAACCTTAAGGCCTTATGCCTTTTTCGTATATTTGTTTGTAAGAGTATGCCTACGATGTTCGTTCTCCAACATGTCAATATGAAAATCGTTTTTCATATTGACACTGCGGTTGGCAACCGTCACCAACCGCCTGGTCGGGTCAGCCTATCATGGGTGCCCAAGTCCCACGATTCCCGAGTCGGGTCAAACTGACCCGGAACCAATTTCTTATAGTTCCCTTGAAAAGTATTTGAAATAATATTGCTAATATTTTTTTTTATAAAAAAATACTGATAATGTATGTCATGCCAATGACCTCATATTCTGTTCCATCTAATATGTGCTGTTTGAATCAGAAGTTATCAGTACAAAAATATAAATCCAAACTTACACATTTCTGGGTCTTCTGATCATTGATAAAATAAGGAGAAATGTAACCTCTGGCTAGCTTCATTCCCTCCACAACTTCCAACTCATTATCCAAAGTTTTCCCATCCTACAAAGTTTGCAAAAGTACCTAAACTATATCAAATTGTATTAAGTTCGGTGATCATAACATATCAGGAGACAAACATGTGCTTACATCGACCGTAATAACTCCTTCCTTTCCAACTTTCTCCATTGCTCTAGCTATCAAATCTCCAATTTCACGTTCACCATTGGCAGCAATAGTGGCAACCTATTCATCATGATATATAAATATATGAATGGCCAACTACAAGAAGTGGAGGAATGTATAAAATGTGCAGTTCCAGAACATTGGACTCACAATATGCATGAAACTGTGAATTATTTATTTGGTTCTTAATTAAAAATTTTAAATAAATATACCTTTCACTATAATTTGAATAACTGCCATTGCTCTAAAACCATGTCCTAATTAATTCAACACTTTCTATCAAATGCTAAGAGGTGAAAACATATAGTTTCTAAGCATCACCTGTGTAATTTCTTCTGATGTGTTTATCATTAATGCTCTGCTTTTCAAGTCAGTTACAACCGCATCAACTGCCATAATAATCCCCCTGCGCAAATCCATCACATTTACGCCAGCAGCTACTGACTTGCAGCCTTCTTTCAGTATTGCCTGAGTCAGAACAGTTGCACAAGTTGTACCTGAAGGCAGAGAAGCAAAAATTTCAGTTTTATAATGAATACTGCAAGATGTAATTGAGAATCAATGAACTATTGCTTGTTGTGAAGCTCAGGGTTTCATCTAACTGTTCCCAAGTATTAAAATAAGCTTTGTTCGGTGAAATTAAAGCAAAATGCCTCTTTTCTTCACACTATAAAAAAAGACTGGAGTACAAACCAAATGCAACGTTTTTGCTTAGTTTTTCTATAAACCCAATAAAGAATGAGAGAGTTATTTCAACTTAACCATATGAAGTTATTAGAAACTCTACTACGTTAATGACTCAAATTTGGAGGATAAAGAATAGGAACTTACCATCTCCAGCAGCAGTATTAGTAGAACTTGCAACCTGCTTCACGAGATCTGCCCCAACATTTTTCATTTTATCATTAAATTTGATGCTTTTTGCAACAGTGACACCATCCTTTGTGACCTTTGGATACCCGTGGCTTGTCTCAATAATCACATTACGACCCTATAGGATAAACCAAAATGAAAACTGAGCTGTTACCATCAATCTTGAGCTTACTATTCACCCTATTTAAGCAACCATAAATTTCCAATGAGAAATTCAAAGCATCATGTTAAAACCTACAAAAACGGAAATTTAAGTCTTGAAGACAATTTCATATGCTAATATGTTGTTCCTTGTGCTAAATTAGATTGTCCAGGAAAATTTGGAAAAAAGAAGGAAAACCTAGAACTTTTGTAATAGCCACTACACTGTACCAGATACCATAATTGCACCACAAATGAAATGGAAAACGTTTGATGAATTAAGACTGCCTTCATTTACAAATTACAATCGATCACTCACACCGCAAATCTAAATTTGTCTCAATATTATAATTGAGATATAACTTCATTTCACCAGTTCCAGACCAAAAATAAAATCCTCTACATATAAGTTTAACAAACTAATGCATTTTTATGGGTTTGTCAAGTCTTCTCGCATTGTAGTTCCACTTAATAAAACACAACACATGCCCACATTCATATACCCGAGGACAATAAAAAGCGGAAGCTAATACCTTTGGTCCCATTGTGACTTTAACAGCTTCTGCGACCTCAGTAACACCTTGTAACATAGCTGCACGAGCCCCAACCCCGAAAATGATATCCTTCGCCCCATAATTTCTGTTACATATAATCCTACCACATACCTTTCCAATTCAAATTATCCAAAAAAAAATGAGAATCTATATCTTACAAATTAGCTCAATTTTACTCTTGTTCAGCAACAAATTTACATTTCTCTTCCAAATCAACAAAATTAAAATAGAAATGACACAAACGAAAATGAACAAAGGTGCATATTCATACTAGTTTCTTCGAAGTAGAGGAACTGTAATAACAAAAAACACATAAACAATAAATCCAAAGAAAAAAAAACTACATCAATCAGCATTCAAAACAGAACATAAAAAAACTGCGATATTGCTATGCGTAAATGTGAATGCAGAACATCAATACCTAACCGATGAAGCTAATTTCGAAGCAATCCGAAACATTGCCAACGAAAAATGGTCAAAATGTTCAAAAGGATTTGTACGGAGAGAGAATATTCGTGTTCTACAGCAGATTTTCCAGTAGGGTTTTAAGCTTGGGTTTAAGAGATTGAAGACATAATATTCAACATTTGGGCCCGGCCCAATATATAATGGTCCCTTAAGTATTGGTTGGACCGGCTCATATTTTATTTGGGCTTTTACATAATTGGGAAAAGCCCAGTCCAGTTTCTCCTAAATCAACTTATCAAATGTTCTAAAATCATAATTTATTCAATTAAATATTCACAAAGATTTACCAGGAGAAAAAATATAGCAATTGAAATAAATCCTTAATTTTAATTATTTCTCATAAGTAAATATCAATCTTAATAGATTATGCGATTTTAGAATGGAAGAAAATAAATAAGAATAATAGATCACAATAATTTATATACAAGGTTTTATTATGTAATAAGATGGAAATATTGATTTTCCATGGCATGCCCATTTCTATATTTAGTAATTACTAAATTACATTTTTTACACCAGTACTCAACAAAAATGCAAAAATACTTTACTTTCCGAAAAAGTCAACCAAAATACTGTTTTTGCTCAAAATTTGCCAAAATATCACACTTTTTAAGTCATTGAAAGATGATCTAACAACTTTGAAAAGTGTCTTATTTTGGCACTTACTTTCACAAGAAACTGCAATTTAGTTGATTTTTTTCGCATAGTGACTGTATTTTTGCGTATTTTTCATTGTTCACTCTGTTGCTTCATATACCAGCTGCTCTGCCTAAATCTGTCTCTCAAAATCTTCACTCCCATATACCTATATAACACGAAAAACAAAACAATTTTTTACAAAAAAATATGATGTTTTCCCTAAAAAAGGATGGGTAAAATTGGTATTCTGATGTTACCTGCCCATCATCATGACAGTAGCTTGAGGATTAGTACCAGGAGATTCCTTAAAAGTCGAGCCATCAACAATACGAAGCTTGTCAACTCCAAGAACCTTGTGGTCAGAACTGACAACCTTGCCAACATGGCAGCCACCGTGGTAATGCCAAATGGTGATGACAGTGTCTTTGCAGAACTGTTCTAATGATTTTGTGTCATTAGTGTGTTTCGGAACAAGGTTAACACTAGCTTTGACACTCATGTTTAGTATCTTCTCCACAGTTTGCTTGTCGCATTGTGTGTAGTTTGTGAAATGTTGTGATTGCACAAGCTTGGAGGCTAGACGAATTCCTTCTACACAGCGTTGTATATCGTAGGGATGGCTGAAGTAGTTGAAGGTGATTGAAGGGTTGTCGTTGATATTGGTGTTGATTAGGCTGAGATGGCCTTTTGAAATGGGTTTGGCGATCTTTGCGAGAATGAAGCCGCCTTTGAATGCTTCATGTGGAAGGTTTTTCTTGTTGGTTATATACGCTTGGATGGCTTCTGGTGTTCTTTGCTTTGGAGGAATGGTAGAAAGCTGTCCGATCTGTGTTCATATGTAGAATATAATGTTACTTATGAATAGCTTAAATCTCAAGTGATTATAGGCAAGAAATTACCTCAGCTGACACGAGTCCATGGTTGCACTGGATACTATCTTTGGACTGGCTGAATCCGCTGCTAGCTTCAATGTACACACCCATCTTGGTGATTCCTACGGTTTCTATAAGTGACTGCTCAACCAGTCTATTAGTCGGCACAAAGATTGTGTTCATGGGATTGTCAGCCATTCCTTTACCCACAAACTTATTGTCAAGAACAACTGAAATGTTCATCTTTTTTAGTTCAGCATTTGGCCCAATACCACTCAGCAATAGCATCTGAGGAGTTCCGATTGCACCACATGACAGTATTACTTCACTCTGCTTATTATTCACAAGAACTGCTTGATGGGTTTTCTCATTTTCATCCTTGAAAATGACTCCCACTGCCTTTGGTCCCTTCCCTGCACCACACATACCAACTCGGCTTCAAAAACTTGAATTGACGGCCTAAGCCTTTTACAATGTGTTGAAGTAATTGGTTAATATACCTGATGTATCAAACACAATCTTTTGAACTGTTGCATGAACCAAAACAGTGAGCTTCTGCGGATTCCCGGAGACAAGTAGTTCGGCCGCTGTGTGACGACGACCAAACTTATCAAAAATGGTTCCACCAAGCTTGGTTCCGTAGATATGATCATAGGTGAATCCATTGAAAGGTGACACCCCAGCTTCTAAAAGACTGTCCTTGAGTATTCTTTGCCAGGGTGCATTTGTTGGTGGATGAACAATCTGTTTCTCAACCCAAGGATATGATTCATTCACCAGCTTTTCATCCCAACCTACTTTCCTTATAAACCTGCGACCACAATTGCTTCAATGTTAGCATCATACTTGAACTGCACATGGATTTCGCCGTAAGAAGATGAATGCATAAGATGACAACGAATGTTGTTCAAAACAGAAAATAGTTATTGGTGAATTGAATGCCATAAGAACTATGGTGGGTGGATAAGTAATAGCATAAGCAATGTGTGCAGGACTTTTCCAGTAATATTCATATGGCACTTGTCCAGAGGTCATATTGAGCATGAGCATCTTGACTGCTTCATTTGTCTTCAAATCAAACACTCATTTACCAAATCACTTTCACCCATTTGTCGACTTTAACTGAATGCAACCATTATGACAAAAAATACAATTATTTCCTGCTCTGATAAAAAGTGTACTTCACTCATAAATGCGAAAATAAACTTGATACAATCAATTAAGTTGAGCAAAACTAGGTATCCCTAAGTTGGTACTATGACAATCTCTGCAAATCATATCGTCGTTCTCATGACTTTCTGAACTATAATAAATTGACTAAACAAAACACTGATCATCACCATCTCTGATTATACTGTTGTACATAGTTGTCTGATTTTCCACTACATGATCTGACAAATTTGCATTATTGAGTATATACCATTAATATGTTGACAAAAGTGGCTAGTTATTGGATTTGGGTCTTCAATTATCCATTTAGTGATTAGCTAGGCCCTATAACCAACTGCTGATGTGACATCTTTAATTAGATAGACCAAATAACATGCCAACCAGGCCACCATTACTAATTTGCAATTTGGAGGAAAAATATGCATGATGGGGCACCATGATTCTCTTATGGTACGAGGGCGATGCCCGGTTCTCATGGAATAGGGGAATTCAAATTTGAACCGTATATTAGTAAATTTGGATAAACATCCTTCGTATATTGAAGGGGTCAGCTCATTTTTTAACGATCAAGACAAAACCTCTAAAAGCGGGCCTCTATATCTGCTTTAGTGGTTTCATAAAGAAATGTCCAAATCAGTTTCTACTTATTGCTAGAGGGCACAATTTATTTTGATGGATGATGTTTAAACAAAAATATAGAAATGAAACTTTTTAATGTGCCAAAAACCAACCAATCTGGCTTTGAAATATTCTCACATGCATAAAGTTAATGCTGCAAAGTAAACATCTTTATCCTAAATCTTCACATAATGAAAATTCAAAAATTTCTTGGAAATATACATATATAGTTATGCATACCTTTTGCTTGCTCTTGAGTAAAAGCCAGCATTGATGCAAGTGCCACCACCCAAAACTCTAGCTCTTGCATTAAGTACCCCATCTGTAGAAACGAAAGCTTGGGAAGCAGAACTAGATGAAGTGTCTGCCAAGGTAAGATGAAAGTTTTTCAAGGAGGAGACATTTGTATTGGAGAAAGGAACACCCCCTCTTTCAAGCACTAGAACACTGAAATTTCGAGAAAGAGTGGCAGCTAGGGGACACCCAGCTGTGCCACCTCCTACAATTATGTAGTCATAAGCCTTATCACCACTGTTTGACAAAGATGAAGACGATGGCGATGACGAGAACGAACTCGCTCATTTAATAAACGGGTATTTATTTTGGTCGAAGTTCTCCCCATAACCTGATAATTAAACCGAAAATTCAATCACTTCAAGCAAATAAGAAGAAACGCCCACACAATACACAACAAACAGCCCTGCAACACCCACATATAGACTACAATTTCCTACCTTCAGCATCAATCACCAGTGGATCAGACATAAACTCAAACACATAATATGAGCATAACAAAGCTAAACAAGGATGAAAACCTCAATTTCCACACCCAAATGATTCAAAACAACAGAAATAAAAGAATTGGGAGACAAAATCATACCTTGAGAAAAACAGAATTCACTGAGGCATTTCATCAAACAGATAAAGAGCAACACTGCTTTAACAAAACCCATTACAAGAAACACAAAACCAACCACAAAATTAAACCTTCTTCCTCCAAACTCAGTGTGGCTATCTCTGGTTGGTCTTGATTTGTGTGAATACATGCACATATATACACATACATATACTACAGGATAAATTAGTGAAAACCCATGACTGAAATAATAACTGGAGAAGCAATAAATGGAGACATGAATGAATTAGTACAGTAAAAGCAAAGAATATAGCCGTTGATTACCTCTTCAATCAGTCAATCTAGTCCGTTTGCTGATTTACTCTACACCCTTGAGTTCAAATCGAAACTTTATCAAATAAAACTTGTTTGGGTAACAAGAAAATGAACCAGAATCAAATATAAAAGCTGATTTTTGATTCCATAACTGCTGTTATCAAAACTAATAACCAAATTACCGCTAAATTTTTTTCTGAAGTTCATAATACTGTCCTTTTAATTGTGTATTTGCAAATCAAGGAACGAATATGCATTTTCAAATTTGGGAAATTTAAGACTGATTAGGTAATAGTTTCACATTCTTCAAAAACTGTATTTTTAGTATTTCTTTTTTATAAAAACAGTAATTTGGGAATTAGTTTCGTAGAAAAATAGTATTTTGGATTTGTTTTTACTCCAAATTTTAATCTATTATCTTTAATAAATAGTATCATAAAAAGTTTGATTTCTCAAAAAAATTGTGCTTTAATATAAAATATGACCGCAACAATTTTCTATTGTACACATTTTTATATCATAGGTTAACTTAAGATGTTTGTATTAATGTTAACTAATAACAAGATCGTACATCTTAATAGATAGGTCTTTTAGACGGAAAAAAATATTATAATTAACGCGTCAACCAAAATCACATAATTTCGAAGAAAAAAGCACGACTTTTTATTGATATTTTTGGCCTATTTATGTTCTACATGAATCTAACAATCAACCCTAACCTATCTCATTAATTTCAAATCCATATTTCCACATGAAAAAACAAAAAAAATAAAAAGTAAATTGTCCCCTTACTTTTCGCAAACACTTTTTCAGAAAATTATAAAAAAGTGATTTACGAATTTTCAAATAAATTTTAAAAATAATACGGGCATTAACCCAAAATCAATTTCAAATAGAATTATATAGTATGTTGTATAAAAAATTTCATTTGAATATATTTCTTATAATTATTAGGTCACGATCAATGACAAACATCCATTTTTGTTTCAACGCATAAACTATTGTTCTTCAATGTTGATTTTAATAATTGTATGTCAAAAACTAAGTAATTGTGCGCGAATTTTTTTTCCAAAACTTATTATAAGTAATACAAAGTGTCACGTGTCAATTATCTAGCGGTAACATTTTATTGCTACTATTATGCAACATAAATTTATGAGTCGTACTATAAAGTTGAGGATGGTGAATTTAATAAATGTTGACATTTACATTAATATTTTCGGGAAAAATGTGACAAATATTATTTTTAGGTTTTGTATATTGTCACGAGTGTAGTGTTAGTTGTTTGAATTCAATAATAATATGTCGAGAAAATAACATGTAATATTTAGAAAAATTATTAGATGAAATGCAAGTGTTAGTAACAATGATCAAAACTTTCACTCGATAAATTAAAAAAATTCTCAAACTTTCTTGACTTTTTTTTATATAAATTCTGGGATTATAGAATTGTGGTACCATTAGGACCACAATGATTGATTTAATGAAAATAAATGCCACCAACTACTCATATAAGGTATTTTATTGAAAATAAAAATGATTTATTAAATTGAATAACCAAAATGGATTCTATTATATCATGATTTTATAAATTTGAAAATATTTAAACCTGGTATAATAGAATTCATATATATATAGACTTGTTAAACCGGACTATTTTGATAAATCTACAGGTCCAGTAATATGAAACCGGTTAAACTAACAGGAGCGGTGGTTTTGGACAGAACGGTTTGAGCGAACCGGTCTGAACTGGCCATCAAGTTATCCTTTATATAATGACAATTTACAAATTTGGCATCAAGATACAGTTACAAGAAACCCGTACCCGTCTGTGGCTGGAAACTTTCAACATCGCCTAGTGATAAGCCTCTTTGGCTGATGATACATTCGGGTACAGGAGCGGAACTGGGTCAGACCGAGGCAGCCCGGAATGAGCTTGTGGTTTTTTACTAACCGGCCCGGTTTACGTGAAGCCGGTTGGACCGGTATGGTCAAGCGGCATACATTCTAATAGCTCCGCTGTCCGGTCTACAAAAACCGGTTCTGAACCGCCCGGTATCTTTGAACCCAATTATATTTGCACAGTTTGCCTATTTTGCATTTGAGCGGTTAAAACATGAAAATGACAAAAATACCCCAGGGCATTTTAGTCTTATTCTTTAGTAATCAATACAGGAATAATCTTGTAATTCATCCAACATACCAATTAAATAAAATTATATATTTCATGATCAAAATACTAATAAAATTTTGATAAAAACTATATCATGTGGATCTTTGAAGGTAAATGACCTCCCCCCCCCCCCCCCCCCCCCCCCCGCTGCTCCCT
>JAYMTB010001444.1:0-10881 GCA_036897585.1 Francoa sonchifolia | reverse complement strand
TATATATATATATATATATATATATACACACATGTATTCATGTTTACATTGTATGTGAGTGTTGAACACACTGAGTTATTTTTGTGAGTGTTACATTGTATTGTATGCGAGTTTGAAAGTTTTTGAACTTGTTATTTGTGAATTTGTACTTGCCTAGAATTAATTTTGCAAATATTCGCAACAAACAAGAAGTTTAAGAATGTGTAAATTGCGAATTGGGATGAAAAAACTTTCCATTGAAAGGAACTGAATTTTGATTTCTTAATCAGAGTTTTAAATCTCTATCTATATTGTCATCTGAAAATTAATTTGGTTCAGGATAGAGCATACATTCATATGGATATTCCACTGTAAAAGCAGACTCTTTATAATTTCATGGAGAGCACCTCTGTCATAGTCATACTCTATATTTCTGAAAGAGAGAATCATGTTCCTGAGCTCCCAACAAGGTCAAACAACAATAGACAATCCTCTTGAGCTCGTCTTTCTGCAAACTTACTATTAAGAAACTTGCTAGTTTGTATTACTTGTCTTTCTACACTCTAAGTACATCACACTTGACACTGTTTTGTGATTTGTGTTTTAGCATTACCTGCAAATTATTGACAAATGTTCTGAAAAAAGAATGCTCAACCATGTCCAATGAATATTGATGCTTAATTATCATTCTTGCCACAGCCATGCAACTCCTTTCTCGATCAAGCACAACATACTTATTGTGTGAACTTGAAACCGATATATGAACTGTTTCACATAAACAGATCAATACTTGAAATACCTCTAACTTTTTTATTGATTTGAGTCTCTCAACTTTTATTAAAATACTTGATTTGACTCTAATAAAGCAGTAGTGATCGGAAAGTAATCCAAATAGGCTCAGATGTTGGGATGCATACCAAAGAAAGCTCAGAAAATATTCCAAGATGAGCAAACTAATGTATACGGTTAAGATTCAAAAAAAGTTAATGCTAAGTTAGTGTTTCGTGTTACATTGGGAAAAATTATAATCTTATCGTTCAACAATTAATCTATACATATGAGATTGCATAAGTAATCAATGTTGATGACTTTTCTTATAACTTACATGAGTTGCTTGGTTCATTGTGAAAAAAGTGTTAATGTTCATCTATTAATTAACCTTTTATACAAACTAGTCCCGATACATGTATAGTCGAATGAATTTTCATCTTTTAAAATTAATATTTTATTTTCTGAGTTCCTTATTTTTTCAATGTTGATGGGCCAATGTTGGATGATTAATCGGCTCAACATGAACTTGTTGAGGGATGAGTGATAAGGGTTTGAAAAATATTGTTATCCTTTATTTATTCATTTATTTTTTTTGTCTTTCCTTTTTATTATCGCAATGATTTAAAAGGTTTTGTTAAAGTTTTTTTTTGTTGAAATTTCTGAAGTGAACTAGAAATTAGAATAGCTTGAAGTGATGATTGCATTGGAACAAAATGCCTTACTTTATAGAGAATTTCGAAGCCATTACAATCATTAATACAAAAGATAATAAACCAAAGCATGGAACACAAGAGCGGACAACACACATTTGCATATGACATTATCAAATATAGACTTAACTTTAGCTAATTAACAAGCTACTAGTAGATATCTATGAAACACCGATATGGAAATGCAGGTACATGATACAGCGATATGATAAATCCATAAAAACATATGATACAATATGACACCAATAAAATTCTACTTATAGTCATAAATAATTCAAGAATATAACATTTTAGAATTCAATTTACATCAATCGAGTTATATTAGATGTGTACTCATGTCTTACACTTAATGCAATTATACGATATATTTAAGTGGCTACATAGAAAATCAACAAGTTTGATGGGATATTAGATCAAGTCTTGGAACTACATATCTTCAAATCACCACCAATTTGCCTTCAAAATGTGCTATTCTATATGATGACTAGAGCCTTTGCCATGGGCGATAGCGTATGGTAAGGCTATTTTTTCTACGTGATTTAACATTATAATTAAACAATTTATTTGATAAAAAATAGATTATGTCCAATAATAAATTCTAACACAATGTGAATTTTAAATTTAATTTAAACGTGAACGCAATAAACCTCAAGAAGAAGAAATCATTGCAACAAAAAGCATAAAATTATTAGTAATTGAAAATAAAAAATAAAGTCAAACATAGTGGATTTAAATTCTATTAGGTTCCAACACAAATGTTGTGTTGTCCAAGTCGATAGGATTAACACAGTGTTTCTATAAGAAACAAACTAACAAATTAAAGAAAAAACAAAAATAAAGTTATAGGAGTTAACATTAGTAATAAAACAAACATTTTTGGAGCATTACCCAATAAGTTTTTCATGTATATGAAAGAAAGTGAAAAAGAATAAATTACTAAATCAAATCAAAATAAATCAGTAAATTTTAGCATAATACGAAATCGTAATTCATAAGAATAGAAAGACAAAAGCTTTCGAATATAAAAAGTAGAAAATTAGAGAAATGGTGGTTTTGGCATGTGATTTGCTGAGAATGGGAGGATAGACCGTCTGTTATAAATTAAAGTTGAGATTCAATATGATTAAATTTTCAAATTAATTTTGTCCCTTTAAATAGGAAGTGGCTACTTATATATTTTAAAAATTGAACCAACAAATTTGGGGTCTTTGTTTATAGATAGCATAGATATTGGACATGAAAAACCCGAAAATACTCCATAAAATAAAACCAAGAGGATAGTACAGTGACATGAAAAACCCGAAACTACTCCGTCACAATTCATGAAACCACAATATTCCTTTTTTCCATCCAAACAAAAGGTTTCCTCCAAAAATTTATAAAGACATCACAGTCTGTAGTCTGTAGTCTGTAGTCTGTTTTTATACATTCCAAGCATTCACTCTATGAAGTACAAAACAAAGATTCCACAATCATAACTATTGTTTTGTTGAGGAACCTATATTTGGAATAAAAACAAATTTTAGTAAATGGTAAAAAAAAACTATGTAGTATTGTTAATATAATAAACACATGACACGCTATTCTACAAGTTCGAACTTTTAGAGCAGTGATTGTTCTAATACAAAGTATTAGAGCATGAAGTTCAAAGTTTGGATCTCTGCTTCTTCAATTTATGCCTAGTTTGTCACACGTTATTTTTGGTGTGACCTAACTATGCCAGCCACAAAGTTACACAAAGGTTCATCCACATTTTAACCCGATGGTGTGTCTACAAGTTGGAGAGTTTAGAGCAAGTGGTTGGTTCATACAAGGTTCATAAGTATGATGTATGTAATACCAACCTTCATTTTCTTTGTCTCAAAGCTCCTTCGAATCTCACCATGATGTATAGTGCTCCATTCTTTTTGTAAAAATCTAATATTCAGAATTTATAAGAAGCAACACTTATGTCAGTAAGATGAAATGTCATCTGCAATAATGTTTATATATGTCAACAACTATTACAATATCTTACAGGTAAAATTTTTTGAACAAATGTGTACTGTCGTGAATATCTGCTGAATCCAAATGGAGAACTATGGATCCTACATCTTTCGTTGGTGGGTTAGAAATAGCTATCAAACTCCAGTGAGGGCTGAAAATTATTCAAGAGTCGAGATATAACCACCCAAAACAGACAACACAGATAATTGATAAGATTAAACTTCAAAAGGTTGCATACTTATGTGTCAAATTCAAAAATTAAACTGACCTTAAATGGATTGGAATGAATACATACGCTTTTTGAAACAAATTTTCATTATTCCACCATTTTCGAAAATCAAAATAAACAGCACCTTTATAGTATATTATCTGCCAATAACACATAAATTGCTCAGAAACCTAATGGAATTAACCATATTACCTCATGTACTTCAGTGTTTGTGCAATCTAACCTCATTCAACTTTGGGAAGAAAAAGGTTGAAAAGAACTTGCACGTACTTGAAAACTCGTGACCATTTTGCAGATACCTATCCAATGAGGGTTATCAACATTGATCAAAAGAAAATCATGATAAAGAATCATATAAGATAATAAATGTCAATCTACTTTTAATCTAATGTAAAGAAATTAAACTTGTAATGTCTCATACATGATATAAAAATTTAAAATTGGAGAAGATAAGAAAGCCGATGGCCTTAGACATTCCAAATCAGCTTGACATACATCAACCGAGTCCCTACAATTCCTGCTCGCAAGTGCAATTATAACAATCATGAAACTAGTTATTTTTTTGTATCAACAAAATAAAATAAAACAAAAGCTCTAGAATTACCTTGAATTATATGTTAACTTTCTGCCAGAGCTTCTATCATCATCATCAAACCTAAATTTTTAACAAAAATCTATGCATACAGATTTAAAATAAAAATGAATTTATCAAGATATAAAAAATTAATGTTGTCATAATGAAACATACCCTACTTCAGAATCCTCAATTCGGAATGGCAACTTACTAGTGCCATTACATTGGCTAAAGACAGATGATTGTTTTCTATCAACCGTGCAAGCTCTAACATGGTCTGCAGCCTAGCGTTTCAAAATTTCTGGGCATTAATGTGCAATAAATAGACTGAATAACAAAATAGAAAAACCAAATCAAGCAATCAACTTAAAATTTACGTGGGCCAAATAAGCCTAATATTTCTATCAAAATTATTCAAACTTGGAGCCAGGGAGTATATAATGCAAGCTAGTTGTTGTTAAATCATAATTGACAGAACCTTTTCAACCATTCTGTTGGTGAACAAGAAAAACAGAAAAAGGATAACAAATTTTCCAAACCATGATCACTGATCCACCAGCAAGTCCCCGTGGAACGGATTAATCGTCCTGCATTGGCCCACTGACATCGAAATATGAAGATGTTGATGGTGGCATAGTAATGAAATATTAATTTTGAATTAAATGATTGAAAGACAAATTATGTCTTCATTCGACTCTACTTGTACCGAAACTAGTTTCTGTTCGTCATTAATTAATAGATACAAACACTATCATTATTTCCACAATGAATCAAGAAACTCATGTCAGGTACAAGAGAATTCAACAGCATTGATAAATTATGCAATGTACAAGAAACATGCTAATTTAGCATTAAGTTTTTTTGTATATCAACTGTATTGCTCATCTTGGAATATTTTCCAAGCTTGGTTTGGTATGTGTCAGAACATTAGAGCCTACTTGGAATATTTTCTGACCACTTCAGCTTCATTAGGGTCAAATTTTGCACGTTTTTCTTCCTTATATTTTATTAAACAAAGAAGTTGAAAATATGCAAATGCAGGAGATTTGAGAGGATCTGAACCAATTAAAAATTACGCCTTTCCAACCAGTCCTGCCCACACATCAAAGCCTCTATGATGTCAGTAGGTAAGCCACTGAACGATGAATCAAACATAGAAACCTTATTACTAAAGGCGGGATCTGATACATAAGTTGACATAGGAATTGCTAAGATATCACGAGCCATCCTTCCAAGTATTGGAAATTTTGAATTATTGAATCGCCACCATCCAAGTACGTCAAACTCCCCATAATCAGGAAGTATCGGCTCTTCTAAATATCGATCAAGTTCTGACTTTTGTAAGCAAACACTACTTCCAGAATTGTACCACTTGCCAAAAGGCTCTAGCATAATGCAATCAACATTATGCAAAGCTGAAGAATTCGTATCACCAAATTTAGTAGCAAACGACGATTTATTGTTTGGTCGATGAACATAGTCATTGTAAATACTGGTAAGAGTATTGCGAATTCTCATCAACTTGATTCTAGCATCGCTACTACCATAAATCTTGTTGTACGAGTATTCCACAAAATGAAATTTTAACCGCGGGTCAAAAACAACTGCAATTGCCAAAACCAAACTACTTTTGCTCCAATAGTTATCAAAGTTTATCCTCATTCTTTTTGCCATTGATTGAATATACAAATGTTCACTCTTTTCCCATATATACAAGTTCTTATAAATGTCACAAATCTTAGGAAAATAGATGTTTGCCGTAAGTTGTTTGCTACTTGAAAAGTAGCATAAAATATCATATAACACTTTCAAACACTTGAATATTACAACAGCCCTATCCCATTCCTCCACAGATGGATTTAACTTGAACTTAAGATCAATTTTCTCTAGAAGAAAAAGTGCTTTTCTCAAACCCATTGCACTCTCAAGCATGACAAAAGTGGAATCCCACCTTGAAGGAACATCTTGACAAATAATTTTCTCCTCTTGCAACTTCAACTCATTTACTGCACCTTGAAATTCACGCTTCTTAAGTGGTGTTTCATTGACATATTGCAAAGACATCCTTAACTTATGAAGCACCTCACTCATCTCGAGAAAACCATTCTGACTAAGAAGTTCTAAAATGCGTAAATGGCAACTGGGATGAAAAAACTTTCCATTGAAAGGAACAGAACCTTGATTGCTAACCCAGAGTTTTAAATCTCTAACAATATCATCATTTGCAGATTCATTTGCTACAGTGATAGAGCATACATTCTTGTGGATGTTCCACTCTGAAAGCAGACTTCTAATAATTTTACACAGAGTGTCTGCATCATAGTCATACTCTATATTTCTGAAAGAGAGAATCTTATTACTGAGCTCCCAACTACCGTCAATAAAGTGCAAGGTCAAACAACAATAGACAATCCTCTTGAGCTCGTCTTTCCACAAACCTATTGTTAAGCTGAATCGAGAAGGTACCGTATTGAGAAACTTGTAAAGTTTGTATTTCTCATCTGTGTACACGCTAAGTATATCACACTTGACAGTGTTCAGTGATTGGAGTTTGAACATTGGCTGCAACTTGTTGACAAATATCCTGAAAAAAGCATCATCAACCATATTTAATGGATATTGATGTTTAATTATTATTCTTGCCACATCCATGGAACTAATCTCTTGATCAAACACAGTTTCCTTGTTGATTGAACTAGAAGTCAATATTTGAACTGTTTCACTTAAACAGATCAATGCTTGACTTGCATCTCCATCTCTCCTAACTTTACATATTGACAAATGATTTTTCAAGTGTGTGGTTCCACTCTTACTTGACCCTACCAACTTCTTCTTGCAATGTTTACAAATGGCCCATACCACCCCATCTTCTGTAACCTTACTAAAGTCATTCCAAACCTCAGATTGCAACTTCCTTCGTTTAGTACCTAATGGTATTGTATTTCTACCTGCCTTCCCTGCTTCATTATCATTGCTTGAAGTAGATTCACGAATAAATTTCTTCTTCATGACTTCGTATCAAACAAATACATTACTAATTGAAATCTAATGTGTGAATAAGAAGCTAATCTAAGTTCTGAAATTAAAAGCCAAACGATATGCATACTACCAATGTAAAACACAATAATAAACATGAAATACTGAGAATTATTGCACTAAGAACATAAAGGAGTGCAATTTGTGACTTGTAACTTCAATCAAATAAACTGTAGTTTAACATACTTCACATCGATTATTACTCGTACAAAATTGATTCGGAATCAAGGAATTAAATTTTTCCTAATTTCTCAAAATATTTCCAGTTTTCAAGTTGGCGAAATGAAACTTAGCGTGCGAAACGAAACTCACTAAGGATTTCACTTTACTTTGATTTCCCGAAATTTCAAGAGTGTTAACAATTTTTAATGATTTCGAATGTTTCGACGATATTACGTGAAATTTCGGGACATCCCGTACATAATTTGCATCGAAAATCCCTAAAATTTCAACTATTTGGATGTTCAAATTCAAATAAGACTTAAGCATATTAAATTTCTAAATTAATCTCCCAACATTACACCTTAATTACTTGTTATAATAATATTTCTACTTTTTTTGGTTTCTCAAAGTTTCTTGAAATTTCCTCAAATTTTGTTCAAAGTTTCCCATTTACAACTTGTCGATACACACTCCTCACAAAACGAAATTTTGTTCCTTGTTCAGAATACACGTCAAACAGATAGATAAACTAAATTTAATTAAGTGTATCCAAATGCACTTTGACTTTTGTTTACATTCTTTTGCCTTGTAGAAAGTATACACTAAGTGCAAGGATCAACATTTCATTTCTGAATATAAATAAATTGGAGGAAATTTCAATGAAATTTTGAGAAATTATAGAATATAGATAAATGCAATATATCTTCATTATTCAAGTAAATATGCGTATTATGAATGAAAGTTGTGTATATAACAAAAATAACTATTGTCTGTGATAACTAAATTTTACTATAGTTATATCAGTGGGAAAAGTTATATTTTCATATTTTAAGCACTATTTGAATTTTAGTTTACAAATGGTTGACCATTTTAAGGATTTGGGAAGAAAACAAATCATGGAATACTAGCTAAATATTTCGTAAAAATTGTCTAAAAGTTCAATACTAGCTAATATTTAGACAATTTTTACAACAAGTATCTAAAAGTTACTATTTCCTATATCAGTATTAACAATTTAATTATTCTCAGCTAATACACTATTCATGGGCTTTCTCTAATTTTGAAAAACATTTTCCCAAATCATCAAAATAGTAAAGCATTGAAGAAGATTTTTGAAATTAAGCAAACTCAAGCTTCAATTAAATTCTAGGTGTGCTTCATTTTGGAAACTCAAAACCAGGAAACGTTTCAACAAATTTATTCATATGGCTTATTATGTTGTGTGCACTGTACTTCTTAAATCTCTAAGTTTAATTATTGTCAATATTTTTATTGTGGAAATGAAACTGACTTGCAGCTTTACTACTTAAAATTATATAATAAATTTGAATATTAATATTGTTTTAGTTTAATCTAAATGCAAATATTTTAGTTTAATATGCGAGGAGAATACAACTATGGATTAATTAATTTGTTATTATTGAAATACACAGATATGATTTAAGTATGGATATGATTTGGATATTAATTCAAATCATATCCATACAAATCAGATATGATTAATACTCAAATCATATCAATTTGTACAGCTGCATTGTAGTTATTAGAGGGATTTTAGGCTCTAAATTATGGTCTAAATTAATCCCTTAAATTGAGGGATTACAATTAATTTGTCCTGATTTTTCCTAATTTTCTTCCTAGAGTTTTCCTATAAATATAGCTTTGTACATCCAGAAATATGAATGAGAACAAATTGCATTCTCTATTTCTAAATTCAACATGGTATCCGAGCTTTAGGCTCGGTTCCTGGATTCTATTTGCAGCCTTCATTGCTACAACGGCATGAAGCTGAAACTTGTGGGCGTAATGAAAAAGTGGATAATCTTGTACGTTGTAATTTTGCATGTTAGATAAATAGAAGGGGTATTCATTTAGAAGTGCTTGTCCGGCAACACCTTGCCCTTGCTTAAGAGGCTTTTCTGCACATGCCTGCATATATTCTCGTGTATTTACATCATTCACAAAGCAAGCAGTCTTCTCAACGCATAGCATACGTTTCTCGTTTGGATTTGTTCCATCGCTGCCTCTTATTGGAATCCATATCAAAGCCAGTGGCAGCTTATGTAGATGGAAAACTTCTTCTAAGACATCAAATATCTCAGATAAGGTATCTACCTGGTCCATTCAGAAGCACTGCAACAACAACAACACCTTAGAAAAAGTGCAAAGCATCCTAATACAATTGCAATTAACTCAAACTATAGAATATGTTATGTCGAAAAGGAAAGTAGAATAATTGATTTGGTTTCTCAAATCAATCTAGTCAATAAGGGATGTTAGATATTTTAGGAAAGTTTTTTTATTGTTTTCAAATAAAAGAGATTCCTTAAATTAAGGATCTTCTCCAATTAAGGGATTGATACACTGAATTTTGGTGTGTACTCTCCCTATAAATCTTGTACAGTTTATGAATGAAAATGAAAATACAATTCTTTTCTGCCCTAAACTACATGGTATCTGAGCTTGGCCATCCAGAATCACCATGGCCTTACGAGGGGATTCTTCTCACCATTCTTTTCAACTCACGGCCCACAAACTGAACGGTAAGAATTACTTGGAGTGGGCGCAATCTGTGAAACTGGCCATTGACGGAAAAGGGAAGCTTGGACACTTAACTGGCGAGATCAAAACACCAGAGGCAGGAGATTCAAAAATGAGCTCTTGGAGGTCAAAAAACTTTTTAGTTATTGCTGGTCCATGTTGCCAACTATAGGTAAACCCTATCTTTTTCTTCCTACTGCAAAAGATGTTTGGGAGGCAGTTAGGGAAACATACTCTGATATTGAAAACTCTTCACAAATTTTTGAGTTAAAAACTAAGTTATGGAAACTAGATAAGGTGAGCGTGAAGTTATTATCTATTATACTGAACTGGTTTCTTTGTGGCAAGAATTAGATCAATGTTATAATGATGAATGGGATTGTCCCGCTGATAGTGTGAGAGCCATGAAAAAAGAGGAGAATGAGCGTGTGTACCTTTTTTTGGCTGGACTGAACCGAGAATTTGATGAGGTTAGATCTCGAATTCTAGAAAAAAAATCCCCTACCTACTCTTCGGGAAACTTTTTCTGAGATTAGAAGAAAAGAAACTAGGAGAAAAGTTATATTAAAACCAGATTCAGATCTGGATTTGAAACCTGCCTTTAATACTTCCGCCCTTCTTTCTATAAAAAACGAATCTAAGAATGACAGGAAAAAGAAGCCCTAGTGTGACCACAACAAGAAACATTGGCATACCCGTGAAACCTGTTGGAAAATTCATAGGAAACCGCCAAACTGGAAGAAAAATTCAGACAACTGTGGCTCCCAACCAGCTGACAGCAGAGCATTTCAAACAACCAACAAAGATCAAGGGCAACAAAGTACTTCAGAAGGATTTCCTTTCACAAAGGACCAACTAGAGCACCTGTACAAACTCCTCCAATCTCCACAGTA
>JAYMTB010001443.1:0-10885 GCA_036897585.1 Francoa sonchifolia | reverse complement strand
TCATTAAACTACCCAAAATAAAACCCTAATTAATGATCCAAATCCAAACCCTAAAAATAGTTATTTATTTTGACTACTCACCATTTTTTTCATTGATCCAACTTTTAGGTGGTGGAACTTCACCGAACTCCATAAGCTTGACATCCTCCACCAAATATTGGTAGTGTTTCTTCACTTGCTCCACCGTCTTTCCGCCGCCGACCGCCTTCGCCACATTGTCCCAAAACCCTAGGGCTTTCATGTCATATGTCACCAATGCATTTTCAAAAGCTTTATTTTCCTCAAATGTGCATGACCCACTTCCATTTTTTGGTAATGAACTTGATGATGATGAATCCATCTTTACTCCAAACCCTTAAAAAAAAGGGAAAAGAGAAACCCTCGAAATTAAACCCTAAACTCAAAACTCAGCTAGTTCAACTGGTAAAACTTTTAAGAATCGTATCGGAAATTTAGTACTAAAGTTCGAGTGTTTATTGACAGTTTTTTAAGGTTTGAAGTTTTTAGTACAAAAAAAATTTGTATTTGTATTCATTTTCTGACAAAATGTAAACTTCTGTTAATTTCAATTTCATAGAAAAGATCCTATGAAGTTTCTGCACAAACTGAAGAAACATTTCCTAGTTTAGAATGTTTCTCTCTTGTGATTTTCAGGCCAGCCAGTTTGATCTCGATGGGTCTAATAAGATTCATTAGATTATATAATAAGTTTGCAAATGAAAATGAAATGTGTTAGAATTACCGATTGATCCAAAAATTTAAACGTTTAGATATTATACCCAATATATATATCTACTAACACTCCCTCTAATAGACAAACCGTAAATTTTTTATACTCTGACCCACTAATCCAAAAACTTAAGTTTTAGATAACTAGCCAATATATATATATACACACACAAGAAAATGACATGTAAATTATTAGTATATAATTAAATCCCCCACCAACCTCCATATTATTGTGTAACCCTCAAAACCTGTGTGCCATGATGACTTCCATTCAAATGGGTCTTTAATATTTATTTTGACCTGAATTTACAAATAAACTAATATGGAATAGTTGTCAATTCTCCCACTAAGGGCTTATTTTCAAGACTTTTAGTACTTTTTATCAATTTGATAATACATAAGAAAAAGTCATCTCAATCTTCAAATTCTTTTTTATTTTCATTCAACTATCCATACAAAATCTCGAGTAATTAAATGAAAATTAATAAATAAATCATGTTCATTGTTTGGCTATTAAAGTTCAACACTAAAGTCTCAACCATATGAAAACTCAATAAATGTTGGGTCAATAATTAATGGTTCAGATTTTGGCACTTAGTATGAGTTTTGGTAATCCAAATAAATTAAATAATGTTACTCATGGTTCTTAAAGTCAAAAACAAATCATGTTACTGTATTTTATTTTACTCAACTATTCAATCATCAACAATTATAATAGGTCCAATTTTTCGGATTTATGATGTAAAAAAAAATTGATTCCATCCGGTGTCATAGTAGTGGTAGCCAAAAAAATTAAATAATTCAATGTGGAGCTCATGGTGGATTTGTAACTTCGTTTATTTTCCTATTTAAAACGTGTAATAATTTGTTATAGGGTCTGATTCTCGGTTAGCTAAAAAGAAAATGATTTTTCGAAAGTTATTATAGAATCTGAATATCAGATCGGCGTTTAAATAGTAAGAATATTTGTGATTCAGAGTTTGATATAATATTAGAAAACTGTTTTTTAAACAAGAGCTAAATAGATCTGTGGATCAGATCACTTATTTAATTGCTTGTACGACTGATTCATTGTTAAATCCTTGTGTTATTGCTGCGAATTTCTATCTTTAATGAAAAATTTATTTTACTTAAAAAAATAAAAATTCGAGAATTTGTTGTTACGTAAAATTCAAAAGCAATTAATAAGACACATGAAAGAATCCATGGAGGTCCTTAACCATGGTTAGTTTGTGTTAGGTGAGGTTGACCGGTCTGGTTTGGTAGGCGTTGCCGCGTTGCGCGTTTCTCCCACCCTCCGGAGCGCCACAATATAACCACCACCATTTCTCCATTCTTTGCAGTTTTTCATCTCTCACCGGAATCCGGCCGAATTTTCCGATCGAGAGCTAAATTGGGAAACGTTCTTATGGAATCTGCAGGTAGTTCGATGAAGGTTTCGCCGCTTGATTTAATGACAGCGATTATAAAAGGTAAAATGGATGTGTCGAATGTGTCACTGGAGAATGGAAATGGAGTATCGTCGATTGTTTTTGAGAATCGAGAGATGGTGATGATTTTAACGACTTCGATCGCTGTTTTGATTGGATGTGTTGTGGTGTTGATTTGGCGGCGAGGTTTTGCACAGAAGAGTAAGGGTTTTGAGATACCTAAGCCTTTGATTTTGAATGAGCCGGAGATTGAGGTTGATGATGGAAGGAAGAAGGTTACTATCTTCTTTGGTACTCAAACTGGAACGGCGGAAGGTTTTGCTAAGGTTTGATTGAATTGCAAATTTTTAGAGTTTTTCGTTGGTTTGATTCAATTTTTTGATTGTTTGTTTGAATGTCGTGTTTGAATTTTGTAGGCGTTTGTAGATGAGGCGAAAGTGCGATATGAAAAGGCAGCGTTTAAAATTGTTGATATGGTATGGTTTGGGTTTGTTGGTGTTGTATTTGGATTTGGTTGAAACTTGTGATGAATTTTGTTGATGATTGAGATTGAATTTGTGTATGCAGGATGATTATGCTGGTGATGATGATGAATATGAGGAGAATTTGAAGAAAGAGGAAGCTGCTTTCTTCTTTTTGGCTACGTAAGTTTTTTCTTGCTTTGTTATGATTTTCATTTGATTTGGTGTTTTGGATGTGTTATTGATTGGTGGTGATGGGTTTTTAGATATGGAGATGGTGAACCGACTGATAATGCTGCGAGGTTTTATAAATGGTTTACAGAGGTAAATTTGAATGGATTAATGGAGTAGAATGTGTTTTCGGGTTATTTTTTGAGCTGAAGTTGATATGGGTTTTGAATTTTATGATTGTTTTTGTATAGGGAAAAGAGAGGGCTGAATGGCTTCAAAATTTGAACTTTGGTGTTTTTGGCCTTGGGAACAGACAGTATGAGCATTTCAACAAGGTTCGGAATTTATATTAAGTTACTACTTTATCTGTCGTGTGATTTGTTTTTTTTGCTTCCTTGCGAAATGAACATACTTTAGTTTCAATGGATTTTTTTCTAAGTTTGTTTTTGCAATTGGGAAATAGGTTGCGATAGTGGTGGACGAAATTCTGGCTGAGCAGGGTAAGTTTTACTTCTACTTCGTAACGTTTCCTTAATGAACTTCTTTGAAAATTTGTGGATTTTTTAAATTAAGGCACACCAAATTGGCTTTTCTTTTCACCAGCATGATTTTTTTTATTTCGTATTTCTAGGTGCAAAGCGCCTTGTCCCAGTGGGTCTCGGAGATGATGATCAATGCATTGAAGATGATTTCACCACTTGGTATCACAAACTTGCCTCACTATCTTAGAACGGCATGGTTTGTCTTTTACTCTGACATTTGGTGAAAATAAATCCTTATTCCATATTGATTGTTACTGTAGGCGAGAGTTGGTGTGGCCTGAGTTGGATCAGTTGCTCAGGGATGAAGATGATACAACAACTGTTTCTACCCCTTACACTGCTGCTGTATCAGAATTCCGAGTTGTATTTCATGACCCTGCAGATGCACCAGAACTTGGCAAAAGCTTGAGCAATGGAAATGGTCATTCTGTTATTGATGCTCAACATCCGTGCAGGTAATAAAGAAAACAATTATATCCCGAAAATTAAGGTTGTAGGTTAATTCATCATTTCATCTTTTCTTAATTCTAAACTATGTCTCTATTATGAAGGGCTGATGTCGTCATAAGAAAAGAGCTTCATACTCCTACATCTGATCGCTCTTGCACCCATCTGGAATTTGACATTTCTGGCACAGGACTTGCGTAAGTTTCTTTAGTAGTTCAATTGGGTTGTTACTTTGTTAAAAATTAATTGTGTATAGTGCATTAACACTTTCGTACTTTACTTATTTGTTCTCTCAGATATGAGACAGGGGATCACGTTGGGGTTCAATCTGAGAATCTGACTGAAACTGTGGAGGAGGCATTGAGTTTATTAGGATTGTCGCCGGATACTTATTTCTCCATCCATGCTGATAACGAGGATGGCACACCACTCAGTGGAAGCTCCTTGCCACCTGCTTTCCCGCCCTGCACTCTGAGAATAGCACTGACTCGATATGCTGATCTTTTGACTTCACCAAAAAAGGTTAGCATTTTTTTCAGTGCAAATGCTTAATACAGTATCTTAATACGTCATTAATACCGATATTATAGTTTTGTTGTGTAATCAATTATCTAACACTCGTGTTTTCCAGTCTGCATTGCTCGCTTTGGCAGCTCATGCTTCTGATCCCTCTGAAGCTGATCGATTAAGACATCTTGCATTGCCTGCTGGCAAGGTTTGTTAAATTTATCCAAGTATTTTGCTATTCTGCGGTTTATGTTTGATGCATTTTATTCTGATGGCAAAAGTTTTGTATGCTGTTGTACAGGATGAATATGCACAGTGGATAGTTGCTAGTCAGAGAAGCCTCCTTGAGGTCATGTCTGAATTCCCATCAGCCAAACCCCCACTCGGTGTCTTCTTTGCATCTGTTGCCCCACGCCTGCAGCCCCGATACTATTCAATCTCATCGTCCTCAAGGTGAATACCTTTTTTCTCCATTTAATTCTTTTGGTCGAGCTTGGGGGTATGGAACTGTATGGACTACTGGCATACATCAAAATGTACGAAGCAGATGTTACAAGTTTTAGGATGTAGAACCGTCTTCAATACATATATGTATTAACTACTATTTACAATTATGTTATGCAGGATGGTTCCTACTAGAATTCATGTTACTTGTGCATTAGTTCATGAAAAGACGCCGACAGGACGGATTCACAAGGGACTGTGTTCAACTTGGATGAAGGTACTTATAAGTTATATCACAATTTGTGTTTCATTGCTGATGTTCTTTAACGATGTAATGTCAGTTATTTATTACTTATAGAATATCCCTGTGCCTCAATCTGGTAATTATTTATTTCAATTTTCCCTCCAGAATTGTGTGCCTTTGGAGAAGAGCCATGAATGCAGTTGGGCTCCCATTTTTGTTCGGCAATCAAACTTCAAACTTCCAGCAGATGCTAAAGTGCCTATTATAATGATTGGCCCAGGAACTGGATTGGCTCCTTTTAGGGGTTTCCTTCAGGTTTTACCTTCAACTATATTCAATTATTCTGTTCATTCCTATACATTGCACACATATATAAGCTAATTATATGTATTTCTCCCTTCAGGAAAGATTAGCTCTAAAAGAAGCCGGAGTGGAACTTGGACCCTCCATTTTGTTCTTTGGATGCAGGAACCGAAAAACGGTTAGTCATTCCCCAATCAGTCTTATTAATGCCATGTGGGTGGGAAGTAGGTGTGGTGGAGGGGTGTTGGGCATTGAAATTACTGAATTTGGTTTTCAAAACTTGTCTTTACAGGATTATATTTACGAAGATGAACTAAACAACTTTGTTGAAGCCGGTGCACTATCAGAGTTGGTTGTTGCATTCTCTCGAGACGGACCAACCAAGGAGTATGTCCAACATAAAATGACACAGAAGGTATTTCTACCTAACTCACCTACCCACTTGTCTGGATCTCTGGATATTTAAACTTTTTTACCCAATATGAGACATTAAGCACAAATTATTCTGTTTTGTTTTTTGTCCAGGCTTCAGATATCTGGAATATGCTTTCTCAGGGAGGATATATTTATGTCTGTGGTGATGCAAAAGGAATGGCTAGGGATGTCCACCGAACTCTACACAATATTGTGCAAGAGCAGGTACGTCCAAAATGAATAAATTCTGAATCTAGAATTTCTATGGAAATTAATGCTGCCGGGGCAGTTGTCACACCTACCCATTTTTTCTCACCTACCCATATAGACCGACACATTTTAATGCTTTTGGCCGCCCATCAACTTCTCTGCAAAATAGAAAACCAATCAAACAAATATATATTCACACATACACACATACGCGAGAACCACACATTTGCTAAACTATTTCAAACCAGGAGTCCAACCCACCAATTCGGTCTATTCTAAATGTTGGTCCAACAAAAAGTTCGTTTTGTCTGCACTTTGTAGATTCGGTCTTGTGTTGTGAAACCTGTCATTTTCATACAATGCCCCCATTTGTTAATCCATCACATGTTATTATTACAAGTATTAAACTTAGTAACTCCAGATTAAAATCTGTTCGTGCTAGATGTACTCACGAATTGAACCATCGACTTGTTTTCAGGGATCTTTAGATAGCTCTAAAGCCGAGAGCATGGTGAAGAATCTGCAAATGAGTAACAGGTACTTGCGCGATGTATGGTAATGAGCGAAGATACTATTTTTCCGAGGGTGTCACTTTTTTCAATGAAAGAAATTCATTAGCAGGCTAATTGTCGATGGCATGAGATGTGCTTACTAGCAATCAGTCCTGTGATTCTTTTTTATAATTCTTTGTTAATGTATTATCAATAGCCATAGTTATATGAACACGACAAACTAATGTCAGCCTTCTTATTTATATGTTGTAAAATTGTATTCTATGTATATATAGCAATTGTCCTATGCTAATTTGGGCCTGACCAATCCTGCAAAAGATGGGCCAAATAAAAGCTACAATTTGGCCCATAGTTGGGCCCGATCCAGTTGAAGCCCATTGGCGGGTCCGCATTAAATGACGTGTAAATCCGACCACGTCAGAGTCAAAGAGGCGAACCGTTCGCCGACCGCAACGGTGTCGTTTCCGAAGTCCATGGCTTCAATTTACAAGATGTTTTTTTTAATTATTTTTACTAATTTATTTTATTTTTTCTCTTGCTTTTTCTTCACTCTTTTTTATTCCCATCCCCAAAAATTATTATAATAAAAAATTTCGTTACCAAATAATTATAAATTAAAATAAAACAATTAATTATTCAATACCATATTATTTATTAATCAAACATAATCTTTTGCATTTGTAAGCAAGCAAACATCCTCCCCTTCAAATTCAATAAGATGTCACTAAAATACGTCAAAATCTTAACCCGAACCAAATTAAATGCGTTCCAATTTGAAATTTTTTTGCTACTGACCTAATTTTCGATCTAAATTTTGATTTTTCAATTTTATTATTATTTTAGTTTAGAGCGTGAAATTCTGTGTTCAATGTGAGATTCTATGTTCAAACTTTTAAATAGTTTATTATATATACTCTTCCAATAATACGAGTGTTGTTCAATATATTTCCACCAAACAAAGATCAAGAACACCCACTGAGAACCAAATTCCCTTCAAATTCTCACTGAAATTCTTCCAATTCAACTAAAATCCCAAATAAAGACCAAACCCATTTCAATTTCCCTTGTTGAATCCTACCCACATCGAAAAGCAGACTGAGAAATGAACACCTTTAATTCACACCGGCAGAAAAGAAGATTCTCCGGCATTGACAACCGGCCAACTCCGACCACTTTTCGTGCAATGCTTCAACCGTTTCCGGCCCTTGATGATGATTTTGTTTCCGCCGTTGTACCGCCTGTGACAGTTGTTTTAGAGGGTCGATCCATTTGTCAGCGAATCTGTCTTCAAAAACATGGAAGCTATAAAAGCTTAGCTCTAGCTCTCCGGCAAATGTTTGTCGACGGCGGTTGTGATGCTGCCGGAGCCGCTGTGGAAACCGATCTTGATTTGTCTAATGCTGTTCCCGGTTACCTTATTGCTTATGAAGATATTGAAAATGATCTTCTTCTTGCAGGCGATCTTAATTGGAAGTAATAAATTCATTTTTTTTTCTTTTTCACATAATTATTTAAAATCATGTTCTTATGAATATTGTTCATGTGTAGGGATTTTGTACGTGTGGCAAAGAGAATCCGAATTCTTCCGGCGAAGGCAAATGCGAAGAATGGAAGAGTTTAGCGATGTTTATGGATTAAATTTTTGTTATTGTTCGTTCGTATTATGTTAAGTTTGTGAAGTATTTGAGGAATTTGATTGTGACCGAAACAATACGAAAAAACACGTTTATTATTTCGAAGTTTATTAGTCGGATTTTAACGGTAGTCTGTTTGAGCATTTCAATAGGCAATAAATATTGAGGACCTCTTTTGGCCAATATACCTACTAGGGTGGACTTTTATTGTTTGATTTTTGGCAGCATCAAAGTATAGTGGGACTAATCCTACCTTTATTTTGTTGAACCATTAACTTTTAATGCTAATTAAGTTACTAGTACCCAAAAATTAAAAAATTATATTTATTTATCGAACCTAGAATTCGTTTTAAAAAAAAAAAAATTGATTATATAGATTAATAATAATGAATTATTATGTCTCTCAACATTGCTTGCAAATGCAGTTGCCATACCAGCTCAGGAATTAAGGGACTGCATTGAAATTTGAAAAGACAATGTCGTAATTAAGATGCAATTAGCTGTTTGGTGCAGAGTTTTTGGGGACCTCTATTGAGATTCCAGCTTCTGCACGGGTGAAGTGCCCGGTGAAGTGTGGTCCGTGAGGTAACAGGTCCAGCCGGGTTAAGTATCTGCGTCAACGAGCAAATGTGATCGAGATGGACCTAACTCGATTAATACTGATAATGACTGGAAATAAAGTTGCAGCAGAACCTTACTCAGGCCTACAGGAAACCTAGAAAATCAGAATGCATTCATACTGCAAATTACAGTGTTTTCGTCCATCATCAAATTGCTCTATTGCAATTATGCAAATCATATTTGAATACCTATTCATAAATATGATGTGCAAAAATTATTGGCAAAACAATGTGCCTACAAATTGTGCCTTGAATAATCAAACAGATAGCAATTTGTCTATCTGGAGCAAGAAAATAGCAAGCTGATAGATATTGGAAGTTAGTTTTGTGAATCTTCAAATGGAGGCAAACCCCAGTCAATGGGGTTGAAATTCAAAAGTGAGCTCAGGACTTGGTCTGCAATGTCGTGATAAGAGCTATCCAGCCTTGGATCAGGAACCATCACAACAAACCTGCATCAATCATTGTTAAAGATTAGCAATCATGAACATGTGAGATAATTGATATCTAGTTAAATGAACTTACATCCCAGCGTTCTTAGCTGCACGAACTCCAGAGGGTGCATCTTCAAAGACAAGAATCTTTTGAGGATCTCCAGGAGCACCCTGTAATCCACAACTTGTCATTAGATCTTGCATTGTCTTGACAACAATGTTAAAAAGGCTTAGTAAGGAAGTGGTAGATATTTTTGTCACCGGCTAATGAAACCAAAGAACATTTACATGTTTTACCTCAAATCTCTTGGCTGCTGCAAGGAATATATCTGGTGATGGCTTGCCTTGTTTGACTTCAGGATCATCACCAAGAACACGATGATGCATCAGTGAAAATAGTTCACCATGTCTTTGTGTTTTCAGCTCAAAATGACGCCTGTGAGAACTGTAAATACACCATATAAGTGTTACTACTGAGATTTGTTTATAGTTCATTCCTCAAGTCAATTAAGATAATCCATTAAAATAAGAATGAAATTATTAAACATTACCCTGTTGCCAAGGCAATCGGTACTCCTTTTGCATGGAGATGTTTGATCAAACGGCTAGACCCTACAAAAAGAGACGGAAAAAAAATTGCCAACTTCTATTGAACTGAAGGTTACACAATAAGTACATAGTTTCCTTGTTGTGCATGCTTTGATATGACAAAAGTCACTCATTCTCATTAGGCAACTAATGCCCTATGCTAATTATGAAGAAAGTATCTCAAGTCAAGTGCGATTACTTAGTTCAAGTGACACTGCTTAGTGCACAGAAAGCTAAATTTGTGCACTGGGTTGGGATAGTTCACATAAACCAGTAAGTAGCTCTGCAAGGAGTCCAGATCACATAAGAAGGTTAAGATATAGTTTCACTTACATTCTTCCATATGACCAAATATGAGAGATCGAAACACTTTATACAGAAATTTACGATTATTCTATTCGCATTTCATTTTTTACGACAAACCAGAAATTACTGTAGTTGACTGAAATTTGTAGATATACCAGGCATGAGATCGCTTCCTGGAAACATGCTTCGCAGCATGTCTTCTCTTTCTACAAGAAAATCTTCAGCTGTAAGAGAGTCACTGATTCCAGTCTCTTCAACAAAGACTCTAGCAGCTTCTATTGCTTTCATCCCCATCATTTTCGCCTTAAGAGACCAATCAAAAGTTTTATTGTATCTAACAAGTATTTTTTCCTGAACTTCAGTATAGAATTTCTCTGTATCTGCATAAGCAAAAAACCATGCCAGAACATTCATTTTACTATTCACAAATTATCCACCACATAACAGCCATCAACCTACTGATTCTGATTGATGTCTAATATGGATTAAAAGTAAGCTCAAATCAGGTCAGATTAAGCTAAATGCAAGAACTTTCTGACATTCCAACAAAGAAAGATACATTTCGTTGTGAAGACTGGGAAGCAATGAAAGACTAAACATTCTTAGAACTAACAAAAAACCTAAATGTTAACTACAACTAAAAGTCTCTATCAGTCCATTGATGATACCTCATTGGCTAAATCCTGCGTATAGAAGTGATTCTAGTAATTTATGTCCAACCAATGTCACTAATTCAACTGGAAACAAAACTCAATTTACTGAACCCTAGGTTTCACAAACCAAATCCAATCTTCTTATTCAACTAGCAATCAACATAAATCCCGATATTCTACAATTCCACAATCTACAATAACAACAAAATTAATCAAAGCAATAAGATCCGCTAAGT
>JAYMTB010001442.1:0-10887 GCA_036897585.1 Francoa sonchifolia | reverse complement strand
GATCATTAATGTCTTATTTTAATGATCCTACGATCAAGAACATTTTTAGATTAAATTATAAAGAACTTGACTCTCAATATGATGACAAGTTTAAAATTTAATCAAGGATTTTATCAATCAAAATAACTAATAACAAATATGATAACAGAATTGCAAATGCCATATTCTGATCAGAATAATGTTGATCAAAATGTGTTCAAATTATTACATGATAAATTGAATCTTGGTCATATTAACTATATGCCTAACATTGAACTTGTCAAGAAAGAAGAGGTGAAAAGGCAAGATTATTGTCAGTGTATTAAATTGATTCAGTTCTTCATTATTCCGATCAATCTTGGTAGGTTTTTCTTTTCTGAATTAATGCAAATTATTATTCAGATGCAATAATTGATGTAATTATTTCCTTATCTTGCAAAAATTCAGGAGTTGTCAGAATTCTCAGATTTTTTGGATGTATAATCATCTATGTGGACCATTTCATTATTTATCCCTTTCTTAGATCAGGAGTTGTCAGAATTCTCAGATTTTTAGGGTGTATAGTCATCTATGTGGACCATTTCATTATTTATCTCTTTCTTAGAAATTGAATCAGTCTACCGATGGATTGACACGTGTCACAAACAATTGAATTGCTTATGTCTACAAATTATGATTTGGCATCACAGAATAAGAAATAGTTTGTAGTTGTTGCTAATATCTTAGTTCTGGTATATTATAGAAGTCAATTCAAGACTTGAGGTGAGATTTCTCATCCTTCCGTGTGAATGAATTGATAGATCAACTTGTCTTTTGTAAAGAATTCTGATATTTATGAAATTTTTATTTATATATTAAGATTTTTTGTTCTCATCTGATGAAATATTATTGCTCGTTTAATGCTTTTGTTGGTTATGATATCATCATATTTTAATATGAATAAAGTAAAAAGGTTTTTGTTATGTACATGTATGTTAGATCCGAGTAAAATGTGTATATTTTTAGCGGCTCAGTTTCATCCATCGGATGTTCTTCATCTTACAAAGAAAGCGTGATTGGGAAAATCACGATTAATGAATTGCTTGCTGTTATGCGTTATGCATTATGTATTCATATATTATGATCTGATTCGTCATGGTTCTCTAGATGGTGTTGTATTAATCAATTCATCAGAGAAATGAACTATAGTTATCATTACCAGGTTTAAGTTTAAAGACAAGACTAGTAGCAAATGGCTTTGTTGGGTTTGTTTGGTTTTCACTTCTGTTTGAATCCTGACTTGACTTTGTCAGGAAAATGAGTAAGGTATCAACAACAGTATATGCACAGTGGCTCTACGACTCCCCTGTCCATTCTGATTTGGAGGCCAAGCTGAGGGAGCTCTTGATTGAGTTGGGGAATGATGGCAAGATACTTGGAGTTCAGGTGTGAACATCTAACCATTTATTAATATAAAATCTCTTTTGAATTTTGAACCGTCTTGTAAAGCTTGATACAAATATGTAACCAGTATCAGGTTATCCATTAGTTTCTCGGCCTACCTGTGAGATTCGTACCATTAGGGAGTATCTCTGTTTGACCTGCCTTATTGTCATTCCCACAGTTAATTTTCTTGAAAATATTCCTGTCAGCAATCATGGATGTGTCCCAAGTTAGGTAGTTTATTTCTCCTTTGTGCCCTGCAAATTACTAACTATTTATGTAAATTATTTTAATGATGCTCGATTAAGGTTTGTGCTTACAAGGATGGAAAAGTTATTATTGATACCGCAGCTGGTCTCCTTGATGAACAAGATACTCGCCCAGTTCAGCCTGATAGCCTTTTTTCTGTTTTTTCTGTAACTAAGGGTATCACAGCGGGTATGTTACATTGGCTGGTTGACAATGGGTACGTATTACTATCTTATGACTTCCTAATTTCAGGCTTTGTAACGTTTTGGTTAGTTATTTTGTTATCCAAATGAATACATCAAAAGAACGTGATAGAATGTCTAGTAAGTGTGAGGTTAAGATTTGTCTATCAATTACACTTGTGTAATTGATTATTATTTTGCATTTTGAGGCATTCTTGTTGAATGTAGGAAAATATATATTATTCTAAAGCAATTAGAAACCAAACAACTGATAATGCTTGTAAGGTCAAATCACGATGCTAATCCAGTGGATCTTCTGAGTTTAATACTGTACTCAATTATTGTTTCTACGGATTCCATTTTGCAGAAAAGTGAAGTTTGAGGATTATGTTGCAAATATATGGCCAGAATTTGGAACTAATAGAAAAGAATTAATAAAGGTGTAATACTTTGTTATCCTACTACTGCTAACCGTTCCATTTTGATATGACGCTCTTAATTCTTACATTTTAGATCCATTCTTGTTTGCTTTTGTTTGTTAGGTTCATCACGTGCTTAACCATACATCTGGTTTGCACAATGCCATGGCCAACCTTACCGGAGAACAGGCTGCTGTAATGTGTGACTGGAATGCATGTCTGAATCTCATTGCTAAGTCAGGACCTGAGACTGAACCTTCCCAGGAGCAGTTGTATCACTATCTATCTTACGGCTGGTTATGTGGTGGAATTATTGAGGTACCATTGCATGCTTATGCCAATTTACTTTTTCTTACTAAATAAAAAGAAATTAGGTGATGTAAAGATAAAAAGCTTCAACATCATTTTTCCATCTCTTTATGTTTGAAGATCTTGTCATCTTTTTTTTTGTTTTGGTAATTTCCTAAATAGTCTGTTGAATGTGAAATTGGCTTTAATCTGAAGGTCTTACTGCTTCGAAGATGAATCATTGCTTGAAAGTTGTTTGAATCCCGAAAGGGTGTCTCCATCAATGTTGCATTGTGAAAGCCATCTGTTTCCTCACTTTTCTTTCCTGTTCTAATCCTTTGTACATAACAGCTTGCATCTGGGAAGAAATTTCAGGAAGTTCTTGAAGAAGCAATTGTTCGCCCCTTAAATATTGAAGGCGAGCTATTTATTGGAATTCCTCCAGGCATGTAACAAACTGTACCTTGTTTCATCAACAAATTATATCATCATATGAATTTAAAGCAGTACCATAATTCCTGCATGGCCCTGCAGGTGTGGAATCTCGACTGGCATCACTGACACTAGATACAGATGGTCTGAAGAGGCTTACAGGGATGAAAAACCCCGAGTTGCCATCTACCTTCAACCCAGAAACCATTGCCCAAACAATAGGCAACATGCCAATAATATTCAACAATCTCAACATTCGTCGAGCCATTATTCCTGCTGCTAACGGACACTGCACAGCTCGTGCACTTGCACGATACTATGCAGCTCTTGCTGATGGCGGTGTCATCCCACCACCACATGGTAGCGCTCCTCAAGAGAAACATACAGACAACACCAGTAGTAAAACTGACAGTAAGATGTTCAGTAACCCGAAAATCCACGATGCATTTATGGGTATTGGTGAATACGAGAATTTAGCTCTTCCAGATGGGAAATTTGGACTAGGATTTAGACGGGTTTTTTCAACAGATGGCTCCCTCATTGGCTTTGGACATTCAGGTCTGGGCGGATCAATTGGTTTCTGTGATATTAAAAACCGGTTTGCTGTTGCCGTGATTTTGAACAAAATGTCACTTGGAACTGCCAGTGCCAGCATCATGCGGCTTATTTGTTCGGAGCTAAATCTCCCGTTGGCTGCTGATTACTCAATCATTAGCAACAAAGGACCAATTATTAACTGATCAATCAGAAAATTGTTTCAGTTTTCATCATGGTTGCATTACTTATTTCGCAATCTAAACTCTGTAATGTTTAGTACTATTTTCGATGTAATTCCCTAAATAAAACTCAACCCATTTGGACGAAAAACTCATTTCATTTTGCTTTGCTTTGGAATTCATAGAATTTTATTGCACATCTTATAACTTGCTATCGGAATACATATTTTTCGCCAAATTACAAACTAATTATTACTCACCAAATTTATTCCCTAGCCGAGAATTGTGCTCAAATTAGGCCCAACAAATAATTCTCCTTTCGTACTCACTGGACCAAGATTTCAACTATATGAGAATGCTTAAGTCTAAGTTATTTGGTAATAGAAAAACCAAATCTTATAAATCACAACTTACTCATATTATTTTGTGAAGTGAGATTTCACAATTATGTCAATCAACCACTGATATCAACAATTTCTATGCAACCACCCCCTTTCGCGACGTAAATTACTTGAATAGATGAATCAGAAGTATATGTTAGTGAACAAATTGCATTACCATCCTATTGCAAAAAAATTAACACTTAATGAGTATAATTTTACTACCAAATTGGATTTATTTTCCTCACTAGGAATTGGAATTTTATTACCCTTTTCTAACATTACAATTAATGGCTGAATCTGGGTTTTGACAAACTTTTTTGCATCAATTTCATTTATATTATATGTTTTTTCAAATGAAATTTAATGGAAGTCCATTGAGAATTCCTTGAGGTCCAGCTAAAAGGGTATATTATATCTCCTTTTTTTCGCTTTAGGAATTAATAACTTGATTAACCAAAAAATTTATTTTCATATAATATATAAGTATTTGAACTGAGGCCAATTAAAAATCCTTGGTTCACTTACAATTTTTTAAGGAAAATATTTCAATAATAATATTTTTGTTATTTAATCTAAGTGGGCTAAACATCATGAAATTTTGAATGGCCCAACAAATAAAAAGTATTAATTAAAAAATGGGTAAAACGGTACGTCGTTCTGACAATTCGAAAATCAAGGACAGACAGTAACAGAAGAATTCACGTGATGTTCAAACGTAGGTCTGACCGCATAGTAACATTCCCCACTTTCCCCTAAAGTTTATTCCAATTTATTCTTTTCGTGACATCCACTATATGAACTTGATCCTCTACTACTCACCTGCATCCATTTCTTTGCTAATCATACCAATCGGCACCGTCCATCAGTGGGTCCCGCGTCATCGTTTATTTGACAGGTGGTAATATTCCCTGCGCGGGGAGTAATCGTCTACTATTTTGTACACCCAGTTTTAGTATGCCTGTTATTTCCAGCTGGCCACGTGTATTACGTAGGCCAAGCTTCCTAAACGGAGTTTATTACCGTCATATCTTAAAAAGAACCCTATAGTTATCTCAATTTATAATAGTTTTCAGTGTTTTTATTTTCTTTTTATATCATTTAATGCACAATTCTGTCCAATTTAATAAGGATTATCCTAATTTTTATTTATGAGTTTGATGCATAAATTTAATTAAAATTACATTATTCGCTAACAGAAAATAATTAAATTGACTGTGTTTAGGTACTGTTTGGGAATGCCAATTTACTGTATAGAAATTTTTTTAACTTTTTAGAAGCACTTCTACGAATGTTCGGGAGAATTTTTCCTCCAATTTTCTGCAAGTAATAGAGTTTTTTTTTTTTTTTTTTTTTAAATGAAAATTACATTTTCTAGCTTTTCAATGGAAGCTATTCCAAAAAATTAATATTTTACAATTTTAGTTTTATTATATTTTGTTATTCCATATAAACTTATATTTTTATATTATTTTTTTAATTTAATTTTAATCTTTCTTCTAATAAATAACGTTAAAATAGTTCTAACAAGTTTGACTTTTATTATTTAGTTCTCCTTTACTAAGGAAGTATGTTTATTTGTTTTTAAACTTAATTTGTATGAAGATTAAAAACAAATTTCTTTTAAATAAAATTAATTATTCACCTAGTATATATGTTTTTTAAAAAAAATAATAAATTAAAGTACAATGTATATTGTTACCCTATTTTGGTAATTTTGGCCAAGTAATAAAGCTTTCGGTAATTTTTGTCCTAACGCTTTTACCGTCACTAAAAATATTAAGTTTCCAACTATTAACTATTTTTAATTTCAAGCTAAAAATTAGTTTTTAGAAATAGAAAATCACAATGGAAGAGAAATTTTTGTAAATTGAGCTAAATCTCAGGGGCGCATTATAATTAATCCTTTTGACGGAGTTGGCTTTTACTTTTCCAGGTGAAATTGAGAAAAAGGGAAACTTCATGCAGGAAAGGGCAGAAGGAAGCGACGGTTAGAGAGAGAGAGAGGTGAAGTGTGAATTCGAGCGGAATCTGGAGGAAGATAATCGGCGTGAAACTTGCAAAAGTATGAGGAAGTGTACTTATTACATGTTAGGGCTTTATTCGATCTTTGTTGATGGATTATTTTTTTATTTCAGGTTTAGATTGGAAGAGGTTTTTGCTTTGGAATCAATCGAGGTGAGTTCTTACTTCTTAGTTTATTTTGATTTTTGTTTTGAAATGTTGGTGGAAATAGTGCGATACTGTTTTTGGGAAGTGATTAGATGTGGAATGGCTTAATTTCTGTGAAGGATCCAAATGAATGAGTAGAGATGGAGGAGAACTTATGAGTGTAATTGGACTGTCATTTGGTCTTAATACTATTATAATTTATCATTGAGATCATGATCAGGGAAGAAATGATGATAAATGTAGAATTGGCAACCGGCAAATGGAAAGTGAATTATTTAATTGTAATTTTGTTCATGAATGTGTATTTTGACTCCATTAACGGAAAGTAAATTGATGCCTATTCAGAGTCTCGTAGCTGGAGATTGTAGTCTTATCTAAGCAGTGATGGGAGAATCTCTTTATCTCAGTGCTTAAATTCACTTGCTAAGAGTTTAGCAAAAAGTCTAAGATGAGGCGGCGTGTAGCAGTCATTTATAGAATTTAGATCAATATACTGGTCATGGAGGACTCTGAAAGGTAACATTTTGCTGTGGATATAATGCTTCTTTTTCAGTTTTTCAAATTACGAAAGCTATGTATATATGCACAAACTGGATCATGCTTTGTAGTTCTTAACTTTTTATATGCTTTTCAGGCCCAGTGAGAAGGTGTTATCGAATGGTGACATCTATGTTGGTAGTTTTAAAGGAAACCTTCCCTTTGGCAGGGGAAAATATACATGGTTAGATGGAACAGTCTATGAGGGGAATTGGGAAGCAGGCCAAATTACCGGGAGAGGAAGTATATTTTGGTCATCAGGAGCAAAATACGAGGGTGATTTCTCTGGGGGTTATCTTCATGGGTTCGGCACCTTTACTGGATCCAGTGGGTCTATTTATAGTGGGGCCTGGAGGATGAATATACAGCATGGGCTTGGTAGAAAGGAGTATAGTAATTCAGATAGTTATGAAGGTTCTTGGAAGGAAGGAGTACATGAAGGTAGTGGTAGGTATTCTTGGAGTAGTGGAAATACTTATCTTGGAACTTGGAAAGGTGGAACAATGTCTGGTAGAGGGGTTATGAAATGGGTAAATGGCGATCTTTTTGATGGCTTTTGGTTTAATGGCCTTAGACATGGGTCAGGAATTTATAGGTTTGCAGATGGGGGATATTACTTTGGAACCTGGTCTAGGGACCTAAAAGATGGAAAAGGAACATTTTATCCTGCTGGAAGTAAGCATCCCATTCTAAAGAAGTTGTGTCCCTCTGGGTATGATGATGACAGAAAAGGTGTGTTGTCTCACAGTTCATCTGTGGCTTCAGATTGTATAACTTCAAGACCAAGTTTTATGCGGAGTCTTTCTGAGAAGATCTCATTTCGTGGAAACTTAAGAAGTTCTGGTCGTATGTCACACAAGAATACATCATTAGATAAAAAATCCAGCTTCCATCGTCCTTCTAGAGAAATTTTATGTAATGACCACTCATGTGTGTTTTCGCATGCTTCTGATGATGGTCAACATGAGGGGCGGGATGAAAGTAACACAGTTTATGAAAGGGAATACATGCAAGGAGTGTTGATTAAAGAGAGAATTAAGGATTACTCAGAGATATCACCCAAGAGTAAACAGCTAAATGAATTCCATGTGAAAAAAGTGAAAACAAAGTCATGTGTCAACTTTTTTGAAGGCCGTCGGAGCTATTATCTAATGCTTAATTTGCAACTTGGCATCAGGTAAAAAGATTCACATCATGAGGCAGTCTATATGATCTATCGAGATTTTTTTTGTCTTGCTGAAAAGTTTGTCTGTTTTCAAATAGGCCAGTTATATTGTTACAATTGTTTTTTTTTTCTTCCCTTTTGGTTGTTGTATACCTCTTACAGTTCTGGTTACGAAGAAGTTACTTCTTAGTCAAGTACTCTTTATGAAAGTATATGTTCTAATGCACTTAATTTTAATGCTATAAGATGCCTACCTCTTTCACTGAACCATTGTGCAATGAATTGAAAATGAGCAAGAGTTGGTTTGCCACTTTGAGGATACAAGAATTGTTCCCCTGGCTAACATTCAAGAATTTGCCCTTCCAAGTTAAAATTTTGTTATATCCAAAGGATGCTTACTAGGGGTCATTTTGTGTGCAATTATATTGAGAAATAGGAATGTATCTAGGTCAGTCAGCCATACTGGGACTTCGCTTAAGTGGGACCAGTGATGTGAATCTCAAGATATTTATTCTATCAGATATTGAATTAGACTATTAAAGAGCTGATCATGTGGATTTCAGAGCATTTGGTATAAAGTTTCACCACAACTTGGCTTTGACTGCATTCTCTTTCTATCATGGGCTGATTAGCAGTTGCTGATTTGCCATTGTTAATCTAACATTTCTGTTTAAATTACCTTTACATGTGAATTACTTCATTTCAAGTCCACAGGTATACCGTTGGCAAAATCACACCAGTACCCATGCGCGAAGTCCGAGCTTCTGATTTTGGAGATCGAGCTAGAATAAGGATGTATTTCCCTAGAAAGGGTTCCCAATTTACACCTTCGCACTATTCCGTTGACTTCTACTGGAAAGATTACTGCCCTATGGTATTCAGGTTCTTATCAACCTTCTGCATATTGCGTGATATCCTTCCATCAACCAATTATAAATGTGCAACATTTTGAAGATGTGCTTTTCAATTTCAGTACATCCAAATATGTTTTTATATATGGTCTGTATTTTCAGGAATTTGAGGGAGATGTTCAGGTTAGATGCAGCAGAGTACATGATGTCCATATGTGGTGATGATGGTCTTAGGGAGCTTCCTTCTCCTGGGAAAAGTGGCAGTATCTTCTATCTTTCTCATGATGATAAATTTGTGATTAAGACAGTTAAAAGTTCTGAACTAAAGGTTAGAACTTGGGAGTTATATTTATTTACTGGAATTCTCTCTTGTGCTTAAAATCCATAGCATCAAATGTTCCCTTAGTCATCTATAGCAATTTGGTCCTTGCCTCTTTTTTATTTTTTATGTTGTGTAGGTTCTTCTCGAGATGTTACCCGACTATTACAGTCATGTTGGAAAGCATGAAAATACTCTTATAACAAAGTTTTTTGGGCTCCACCAAATAATACTAAGAGGTGGAAGAAAGGTATCAGCTGCCCTTCCATGCGACTAATTTTCTTTTCCTCGATCCATGGAACCTCCATTGGCCCTGATATCTGTTACTCTTATATCTGAAGGTACGATTTGTGGTCATGGGGAATATGTTTTGCACAGAATTAAGAATCCATCGTCGTTATGATCTAAAGGGGTCAACTCATGGAAGATTTACAGATAAAGATAAAATTAAAGAGAATACTACATTAAAAGATCTTGATCTATCATATGAATTCCATATGGACAAACTGTTGCGAGAATCCCTTTTTAAGTAAGTTCTTTATTTTAGTAGTGTTCGGAGTTACTTATTAGTGTGACCAGTTGGTGATCCCTTTTGTTTCTATCTGATTAGACTGGACTAATTGAAACTTGAAAGTTCGTGAACTCCTACATAGAAAGTCTTTTGCTGTCTCTACTTACTAGTTCAATAATATAGCATTGGTTTAGTTTCTTTCATGCTGGATCTATTTCATTTTTCTAAGTTTCTATCTGTTTATTCCTATTAGTTTATTGTTAATAAGTTGATAACTATATATAAGTTTGGTTTTTCAATGTACGTACATATCGTTGATTCAATGTACATCACCTTTAATTATAAATAACTCCTCTTCTTATCTTCTCTTTTTGCAGACAAATTTCTCTGGATTGCACATTCCTAAAATGTCAACAAATAATTGATTATAGCCTTTTGTTAGGAATACATTTTAGAGCACCTGAGCATCTGAAGGCCTTCTTAGAATCTTCTGGTTCAAATCACAGTCATGAGGGTTTGCCTGCCGGTGATGGTAGTACGTGTCCCTTCTGATCAGAACTTCTTGTTTACCTTAGATCTTGATGTCATTGTGGTTAACATTCCGTTACATAGTGGTTCACATTTCTATATGTATATGCATGTGATTCACAAAGCTTTAATAGTTCATATTTTATGTTCTGCTTCCAACAGGTGAAACCTCACAGGGGGAGCTGTCTATTCCTCCGAAAGGTCTGCTCTTAGTAACCCATGAACCAAGCTTCGTCAACACTGCACCAGGTCCTCACATTAGAGGAAGTACACTCAGAGCATACTCCGTAGGTGACAAGGAAGTCGATCTTTTACTACCTGGTACTGGGAGGTAATTACTTTCACTCTAATCCTTTCTAGAAAACTGAAATTTTTCTTTGTCAGTTCTAATTGAACATATATACCCATTCCTCTGAATACGTTCGAATTTGCTGGATGTGGTATGAAATTAACACCACTGTTATTTTAATCGACTGGGCCTCTTAAATCAAATTTACGTTAATCTCAAATGACATGTCCATATAGATGACAAATTCTGATTGCCCACTTCTGTAGAACTGTCAGGTGTTTGGTTCTGTGTGATTTTTTCTGCTTTTCGTTCAAGTAATGTATTGAATGAATATAATCTTCTAAGTAACCTAACTGCTCGTCCCCTAATACTCACTCTGGACATCATAATCTTAGCAACACCACGTTATAAAATGTCTGAATATTTCTCGCATTAAAGTAGGTAATGA
>JAYMTB010001441.1:0-10888 GCA_036897585.1 Francoa sonchifolia | reverse complement strand
TAAGTTGGTGATTTAGACGAGAAGCTTCAAATCATCGCAGGGCAGATATGAATGAATGCCGCCAGCCACAGAGGTACATGACTTGTAGTGGTAACAACTACATTCATCAAATCTTCCCAATATTATACAAATTGTGGCAGGTTAGACTGTTCATCACATTTTGGTGAGAACTATTTCAGTTGCCCAAATGGTGGTTAGAAGTAGTGAATAATAACTCAATAGAATTAAAATGATCTAATCATATTGATAAGAGAAATGTGTACAAATTTACTTCAAGGAAGAGAACTAACTGCTATGAGATTTCAAGATTTATCAAACACCTCAAGACCATAGAGAACATCAGCATACTTTTCAACCCCATCTTTGGAGAAATAAACCTCCATCATTCTTTGAAACACATGTAATGTCAACAAGCTATCTGAACCAGCTTGATGACTTTTCCCAGCAGCTCTTTCCACATTAAGAGCATCTCCAACCCGGTCCAAACCACCATACAATCCCTCACAGAATCTCATTAAATGCTTCACATCAAAAACCCTAACCCCAAAAAACACCTTCACCAGATGCAGAAACTCAACCAACTCATCTGGCAAAGCTCGTTGGGTCAGAACTTTAACCAAATAACCAAAATCATACGCGCTATGAAAAGTCACCCAACTAACCATCTCATTACAAACCATCCCCGAAGACATCATCAATTCAGCAAATCTCACCGAATCAATACCAAATTCAACATTTCTTTCAAAATCAATCCCTTGTCGCTTCAACAACTCAACCGAATCATGCGCATGAGCATCCTTCGCCACATTAAAATCCTTAAAATTAAATTCCCATACGAAAAAATTACCAGTCCCAAGATCTGGCAAATTACCTCGCTCATCCGACAAAGTAATACCAATCTGTATCAAACTCAACAAATCCACATTCGCCTTCAATAACATATAGTTCTCCTTAGGAAACCGTTGCCGGAAATGCGTAACACCGGCGTCCGTTCGTACAACAACGCCAGGAAACTCCGTATCCATGGAAAGAACAGGAAATTTATCAATTAAAGATCCGATGAGCTTAAACTCGGCATCAAGAGTATCAGACCATACCGATCGAATAACGATGGATTTAGATGGGGAAGGATCATCTAGGGTTTGCATCTCCTCCGATCTCAAAATCATATGAAAGAAAGGTAGAAAAATAAGAAATTAAATATATATAATTAAAATTTATGCAGAGAGAGAGAGAGAGAAGAAACAGGGCTAGGGTTTGGAGGCTTGTGAATAAAGAGGAAGGCGGTGCGTTTAACTATGTTGTTTTTCATTTCACCTTTTTGATTAAATAATAATTTCCTTTTATTTTAGAAACCAGTGGGTCCCACATTTGAGAGTGATTAATGTACTCCATAGGCCAACTTTTGTTGACTTTGAAATCCCTAGAAAAGCCGGCGGCTAATTTTTGTTGGCCGGTTAGTTAGAACAGCACAGGGAGCCGTTGACTTGGAGTATTTGTACGTCAAATTGCGGTAAGCACGTCTATTATTTGTTGAAAATATGAATTATGCCGAAAAAATAACTAATAAAAGTAAATTAATTTTAATAGATATATGAATTTAAATCTTTTTCTAAACTAGATAAAGTCTAACAAAATTAATATTTTTTTAATAATGAATAATGAATTAGGAGTAAAATATTCGAATTAATACGAGTCAGTAATTATTTTAATATTGTGAAAAAGAATTATTTGAAAACAAATGTGAAAAGGATAGGCATAAAATGCAATGCACGATAGTCTATTTCCATGCTCCATTGTCATTGACTTTGACCTCTATTTTTTTTTTCTTTTTTCTTTTTTTGAGCATTGACAATACATTTACCCAACTTTCGAACTCTTTCGTGTTTCCTCCTAGTTTATGAAAATGGAATTTTTACATATAAGTGTGTGCCTGACACACGCCTTAGACATATACGTGGATTTGGCTTGAGCCATTCGTACCTTAGTGTAAGAAGATAATGTATGTGATATACCCATAATCTATCTATGTGAAATTTCAATATCACACACATTTGGAACCGGCATGAATATCCATGGCCTGAATGAAATATACATATAAAACTAGAATCCTTGAGAAGTTAACATAGCAGTTTTTCCACGAAAATTTTCTATACATAACAGGCTGAAAAAGGTGTTTGGTCTGCACATAACTGAGTACTAAACTCTATGCATATTGATGGTCATAAGTATTGAAAAACCTTGGTCTTACACAAGACTTTAGATGTATCCATCTGGAATAACCCGATTGAGCATACAATATCACTATCAATCATTCAAAGCTGAATGCAATGACTTCAGAATACTGAAAGTGATTGAACTGAGATACAACTTAAGATGATTTTTTAAGTATTTTAATGCAAATGAAATCCCATTAATAGAAAAGCATCCTTCCTAGAAAGTTTGACAAAAGATGAAGATGAAACCCCAATGTATACACGATGAGTTAATAGAAGAAGCTTGTTTGCATTCTTTTGTACATCTTAATTTTAACGGAATCAACACATAGGAAGACAAATTATAAATTGAGATTGTATGATCCATATCTATAGGCCCTTTATAGTGGGAAATAGGTACCTTCGGGAGGCTGGACAAGCTTCCTATTGTGCGGAATGGCCATCTCTTTCTTCAGCTGTGTCAGTATATGCTCCATTGTGTACTCTCGCTGCCAGTTCGCCAGAAGACCAAATTTCTTTAATTCCACCTGTAGCAATTAGCTGTCATCAGAAATTGTAACCCGACTTGATAATTATCGGCAAAGAGGCAAATAGACCACCACTGATCATAATTAGGATAATAAATGACTCGAAAGAAATGTTGTCATACCAAAACTTTGGTCCCCTTCCCAAGGGACAAACACTAATTGAACATACATGGTGGATATACCACATAGTGCCAGAAAAAATTTCATCCAATGAAAATTTGAGACTTCATGAGCGGAAAACAATTGAGTGCCACAAAAAATCAGTCAAGAGCATTAATGGGATCAAAAGAATACCACTCCGGTGTCATGGTTGACACAAGTCATGTTGATCTGTGAATGGAAACGAACGGTAGGTGGCTTTTCTGGGTAATCTTTATCACAAAACAGCTTCAACTGATAGATTCGTCCATCATGTACAGTCTGAAAAAAGAAAAGCGAGAAAATTATCCACAACAGTATGGATTAAAAATGACACAAAAATAAAATCTCATACTTTACACAAGTACTCCGCACAAAAATTGCATCAATCTTTCTCTTATTTTCTAAGCAAACTTCAAAGAAGGGAGAATTATTCTAAATTCTCTCATCCCCCAAATCCTCTATTCGTCCCTCGACTTCAAAAAGGAACAACGAAGGGGTCGGGGATAAAACTCAAAGGCTCAACAATTCGATGAAAGTCTAACAAGCTATAACCATTAGTAACCTTAAGAAGTGAACGTTGGGTACTTCAGCCTACAATAAACAGTGCTTCTTCTCCCACATCACCCCTAACTAAAGAAATTTAACAGCTATCAAGTTATCGTACAAATTGGGAAAGTTCCATAACTTTTTAGGTCTTTGTTCCCATTCCACATAAAGAAAACCATAATCTGAATTTTTGACATCTAGCACTGAGCAAGAACATCCAGTCTAACCTAAAACCTAAACAATTGGCTAAGCTTCAACCCACCTGTTCAGCTGCAAAATATAGAATCTCCATGAGAATGCAAATTCATACCACTAGCTGACTGCTTCACATATAGTATTTGAGTTGCAATGAGTTAAATTACATGGTCAGACCCAAATGGGTTGGCTTTATAATATAGCATAGACAATTCTTTGTTCGTGATTTATACTGGGAGAAAAATTAAGAGGACAAAAATACCTTCTTAATTCAAAAAGTTGGCCCAAGAAAAAGGAAAATAAAAAGAGTGTCAATCCGAAATATGCAAAAGATACGACAACATGAAAGTAGATAAGATGCTCGCTTAGCCGCCCAGCTAAATGAAGTCTCCTTGGCCGGAATCACTACAGGTACAAAGGTCACCTTACCACACCCGAGAGCCTTGTGAGTGCCCAAAATACACCTCTAAGAACACTAACCAAATCTAATTTCATTTATGTCTATTGGTTCCTTTACATGCAGGTGCACACATAAACAATGTTCCGAGACAGGTCCGACTCAAGTTACTCCGTACCACCAGTTTGCATCTAGTGGAAAAAATGTACAATATATGACAAATTAATTGATTGAATGGGAAAACATAAACACTATTACATTGTGAGGACCAATGATGGTGCCAGTCCAAGAGCGCATGTAAATGTCATCTCCATCATCCATTCCATAGCTAACGGTTCCATCCCCAATACCCTTTTCTCCACGTTCAAGTTCCTCCAGCAATCTGAAGTTCCGAGGGACTGCATAGAAACTCAAATTTATAAACTACAAAACTTTGCAAAATTAACAACTGTTCAATTCAACTTATAAAGTTCTTGAAAAAATAACCTACTTGATTCCAATCATAGTAACATTATTACAGATCATTTTGCCTTAAACTCAGTTGCAAAGTTGCACGAAAAATAGCTTTACAGTATCCAATCATAGCAACACTATTACAGATCATTTTGCCTCAAAGCACATTGTAGTGCATTTCTTTCTTCCTTTCAATCAAAGTTTCAATCTCTACCACCCAAACCATAATTCACAGGAGCGCCATATCGTTTTTCACTATCTTACTTCCAAAGTGTCATGTTCATTCAAACCACCAAAGCGTATACGAATAATCAATAACTATTGTACTCAGTTTTAAAGTTGTTAATTGGAATGTCAAATTATTTAGGGTTTAATCATCCCAATATATTGAAAGTAAAATTAGGTGAAAATTAGCAGTGATTGGACAGCAAGACTCCATATATTAGCACTATGATTCCCATGAAAATGCACTCTGGAATCATAAAATACTGAATATACACCCAATAGCAAACCCACAACAAGAGCCAACAGATAATGTGAATCAAATGAAATTGCAGATTACATTAGAAATTACTCAATACCGATACGATTGTATCATCTACGTCCCGTAATAAAATCTAGAAAATTATGAATCACACTTTTAGGGCAGAAAAAACCAGAAACATTCAACCATTCGACACCAATCATTGAACTAAACACAAACCATGAAAAACGCCTAAAATCAGACATGATCGAAATGGTAAAAATTGAAAGATGAAAACAAAATCTGTAAGAAAAATGCAATGGATTGGACACTCACCCACGACACTGGATCCTCCAGAGCCAAGCGTCATGGTTGATTACTCGATCGATCGATTGATTGTGCGTTGAGATCTGAGAAAAGCTCTATAAATCGATGAAGGAATAAGTGAAATCGGGGAAACAAAAGCGACGAATCGAAATTATGGAAATTAGGCGAGAGCCTGTCGAACCTTTCAATTGTTCCTTTTATATTATTTTTATTTTTTTTTTCTTTTAGGTTTTTAAACCCCAATAAATAATAAAATAATAAAATAATTGTACTTAATTCACCTCTGGTTGGTATCAACTTTTTTACAGACACCTTTATTGTAAATTGTTTTACATTGAAACATTTTGTAATTCAGAGTTATATTTAGTTTTTTGGACGCAAAAACGATACATTGCTACTCTCTTCAATTTTTTACTTATATCTCATTTTTTGCTATTTATGTTTTTAAATAAATGAGTTTGTAAGGGATATCGAATTTAAATATTAGAGTTAACTTTGTTTGATGAATCAAAAATTGAAAGGGTATTAAGGTCTTCTTATAAGCAAAAATGAACCGTGTTAGTCAATTACAAAAAGTTAATTTACAAAATGGTTAAATGTCAAGAGTATTCATAAAAGAGTTATACCACAAGGAGATTTAGTGCAATTGTCCCTAAATAATATCAATAATTTTAAATTTTATATGCCAGGTAATTATATACAATTTTTTTGAAAAAAATAATTATAGCACAAAAAGAGTATAATAATAATACTTAAGCTTAAGCATTTTAAATTATTATTTCACTTTGAGATTAATGTCTAATTTTATTTTTGGGTGTCGATAACATATTTTATTTTTGGGCGTCAATAACATTTTTTAGTGTTGTATTAAGAAACCTGTGATCCAATATCTCTAATAATGAAATTTACATACATTAAGGTACGATGAGTTAAAAAATTAAAAATATGTAATCCAAAATTTAATTTTTTAAAAGATATATTTTAAGACACGACTATATCCGATTTCAATAGGTTCCAAAAAAAGAAATCGAACCATTACTAAAAATATATCACGATTTTATAAAAATTATGTATAGACTATTATTACTCTTCTTTTGGATGCGAGATTTGAAAATGAGATTTCAGTTTAATATGTTATTTGAAATATTTTAAAATAAAAGTAGAATTTCAAAATTACACGTAGAATTTAAGGCTTAAAATAGATAGAATTTCTAATTTTCATGATTTGATAAATTCACAAAATACTCTCCCAATTTTTATCTTCTCTCTCTTTCTTCTCAAAATTCTCTCTCGATATTTCATATCGCTCGAAAGAAATTTACAAATTCACCAAATTGTTCAGCAAAAATATTTAATTTTTTTTACATAATCTCGTTTACAATCATAAATCTTTTATATTTGTACATTTTTTCTTCAGAACTATGAATTTTTTAAATTTGGTGTCCTAATTATTTTTTATTTTCTATCACAAATTCTTCTCTATAATCTCATTTATCTTCATAATAGTTTTCACTTCTATGAATTTTTTCTTCAAATCTATAAAGTTTTGTTGTTTTGTGCAATAATTTTTCGCGTGTAAAAAATAACGTAAGTAGTAACGTAATTTTAAGGTGGCTTTAAATTATTTTGTATCTTTAAATATAATATCGAGACTACCAATACCAATAAAAATGTAAAAGCAAATTTCTAATAATGAATTTGTTAATATAATACTTTTTTATTTATCATTATATATATAATTTCTCGCAATGAATTTTTGTTATAATTGGAATTGTAGTGAAATGATTATAGAATTTCAAAATTTTAATTTGATAAGAGTTATGAAAAAATATTTTTGAATTTCTTAAATTTATAATTTCATGGGCATCTCACTTTAAATTATTAGATTTAAAATTCTACATAAAATTAAAATGAAAGTAACAGCCGGTCAAAGAATGTAAAATCCGCTTATAAATAATTCTGTAATTTTGACATGGCATATTCTTTTTCTAAATATTTCACAAATTAATTTTTTTTTAATTGTTTTTTTTTCCAAAAAAAATATCAAACCGGACGAGCGAGGTGAGGTAAATACAAGACACACCGGCGGAGCTGAGTCAGGACCAGCGAGTCAGCCACGCTGCGAAACTTTCCGAATGGTCAATGAAAGGCCCAAGTTCGTTTCAGGTATTGGCTTTCCTCCATTTCATACATTGTTAGGGTTTCTTTTCCTATTAAAAAATCCTTATATATGATCTTCAAATTTCAATATTTGTTTTGTATATGCATATCAGGTGTATGATAATATGTTTGTCCTCAGTCAAGTAATTGTACTAGGTTTATCTTGTCAAATTTGTTTCGATTCTATTGTGGATTTGGATACTGGTTTTGTCGAATGTTGGTTAGAAATGTGAAATACATAATTTGTTGTGAAAAAACTTGTCATGTTATGTTCCATGTAACTTTCGTTCTTCCTAGTGAACCATTTAGACAAAATTGTGGACTATTTCCTTTGTTTTCATATGTTGTCTGTTGTTTTCAAACATTTTAATTTTGTATTTTGTTGTGGAGTTCAATTATTTTATATATGATTTTGGTTTAAAACGTTATGGATACAAGTCTTCTTGCAATTTCCCCTGGTCTATTTCTCCCTCATACCAAAAGCAACCTTCAATATTATACTTCTTTATATATCTGACTTCATGGAACTGACACATTTTTTTAGCTTTGTGCTTTATGAAAAGTGTGCTCTTACGCGCATATAGTGAATGGGTTTCATTAAGCGTGCTTTTTAACCAGAGGTTGCTTCTAAGAATCTCTGCCATATGTGTATGCGAATATACAAGGCTTGTTATGTTATGATATGGATGAACTAGATATTATTCTAAGCTTTCTTTTGAACAATTGAACTATCCCTAAGTTGATTCAAACAAAACAATATCTTTAACTAACAGCCAAGTAGAATGGAAAGGTTACAGAAGTTAACTTCAATGAAGGCCCTTAGATGCTATAATGTCAGATTAACTGGCAAAAGAATAAAAAATGAAAAATACAAACTCAACTTTGATTATGGGTTATTCTTGTAGTAGCTCCAGTTTGTGACTTGGAAGGATATTAACTCATATTTGATAATTAGGTCCTGCCTACACAGGCTTGGTTTGTTCTTTAATAGCTCCAGTTTTATGGGCTTAAAGTATATTTACTCAACTTTAATGGGGTTTTTGGCACCTTTATGTATCTGGGCGCACAACTTTGACTGGGGTTCTTAGGCACCATTATGTCTCTGGGCGCACGCGCGCACACATACATGCACACACTTAATATGATCTGCTGGTCTTGTTCGTTGAATTTTTTTTTTACTTTCCTTATGAATTGATCTCTTTCTTGTAGAGCTTAGTTTTTTGGATGTAAAAAAAATCTTTTGAATGAAAACCTAAATGATATTTGCTTTTTTATATTTGTTCAAATGTTCGAACTGTTTTTTTTTTTTCACCTACTGCTAGTATTAAGCATATGCTCGACATTGGAGGTTGATCAATTGAACCCTTAATTAGAAGTTTTGAGTCTATGTGAGACAGATGGGTGCAGAAAAGCTGGGATGCAAAGTAGTGGCAGATCTCTTAAACAATATTTTGGTTTTAAGTTATTTATAACCATGAAATACCTGTCTATGACCTTGTGTGGTTATTGTAAGTCAAAAGTGGATGTCATATCCTGAAAGCCATCACATGAAGGATTCATGTCATTTAACCTATGTAATCAATGTGGTCCCATAATCAAATGCGTGATGCGCCCAGTTAATGCAGGTCTTTGAAATGTTTAATCGCACTTTGTTTTATTAGTTGTTAACTAAATGGCCTATGGCAAACTTTTCTGTAATTCTTAGTTGGCTTATCAATATTATTGCCTTTTCTTGTCATTTATTTAACTTCAGATAAAGAAATAATATGTGAGAGTTCTTTTCACTTTCAGTTGCATTGCTGTCCATGAAGAGATATAAAATACTTGAGACCCTATTTGAACTTATCTCCATCTGTAGTTGCATTTCCCTTGTTGTAATGCTCTGTTTGGCTTTATTATCTTTCAATCAGGAAAAAAGAAGAGGCATTAGTAATTGGAGAATTGAGATTACCATGTTATTGTTGGTCAGTTAGGGTATTTGATTTCTGCCGAGATCATGAGCTCACATATGGTAGTATTGTCACTCATCTTTTCAAAATTGTGGAGTCGTTTCCCTGATCCTTAAAACATTGACGTTCATATTTGATGTTCTACTATGAAATTGTACCATCAACATCATCATTTAACTAATTGGTTGACGTAATTGATTTCTTCTGTGTTGTTGACCCCTCAATGAAAAGAAAAAAGTGGAAAAGGAAGAATGTGATTAACTTTGAACAATTGGTTGTATTGATCAATCAAACTAGTCTTTGGACACGTGGACGTGATCATGAAAATGCTGAGGCCATTAGTGAGTTAGTCCAAGTTTTATGCCATCTTGAGAGTAACCTTATCTAAATTGATGCAACTTATATTATCCTAATGATTTGCTTTCCTCAATATATATTCACTTTCTACGGTGTCATTCATAGTGTTTGTGCAGTGGTTTGTTGAGGCCACTTGTAAGTTGGGCATGACTCGATTGAATTTGTTGAGTAATTTTCTTAAATAATCCATCATTGGATTTGAATTGAATCCTTACTTCCTCTTTAGATCTAACCGTTATGTTAGTTGCACCAGCTGAGTTTTGAACGAATGAATATTTAGAGACATTTTCCTTTTCTTGGTTCTAGATCTTATCCAAGTTTTCAGGTGTGACAACATAGTCAAAAGAGCTTTTGAACATTGTTCCTAAGTTTGTTACAATTAATTGTGATGACTCAATTATATCATTAATGATGCTTCTCCCATGCCCATATCCCACCAAGACCTCCATTATTGCCTCTTCAGCTCGGCAAAAATGTTGGTACGTATGTATCACCTTTACCCATTTTTTGTTCATTTTATTTTCGCACCGTACTTGGGTATTTTACAACACAACCCAAGTTAATACATAATAATGTTTCGTACATAGCCATGAAGTGCCACAAGGTTATCTTTTCCAGCACAGATAATTTGTTCCCTTTTCAGTGACCACTTCTATGTACCCTCTAAATATCATTTTTCAACATTGCAATTATGACTTTATTTTTCGTAAATAAAAAGAAATGACTTGGGATTCACTGTCTTTTTCTTCTTCTTTATGTTAATAGTATTAAGGATACACGGGTACACAGAGACACAAAAAGAGACAAATGATTGTTGTTAAAGAGAGAGAGAGGTGGTGCCTATTGTTATACCACATCCTTATCAAAATGAGTCTACCTATTATCAAACAACTCGAAGTTATGCATTTTGAGACAGTAATGTCCAATCCCGTTCCCAACCAGTTGTCGAGGTCATTGAGCTAGACCTTGGTCATTATAAACGACATCAAAGTAATTGTGAATATTGTAATTCCATGTTTAAAATTTAGCATTTTGAGACAATAGGTTGTGCGGGTCCACCTGGTCGTTTAAGATATTGTTGTATATGTGAGTAAAGGACGACGAGAGTAAAAACTGTATTGAATGTTAGAACACGGAGATTGGTAAAGATAGAGAAT
>JAYMTB010001440.1:0-10888 GCA_036897585.1 Francoa sonchifolia | reverse complement strand
GTCTAAGTCATAATTAAATCAATAACAATAAACATAAACATGTTCAACATCATGATAAAGAAAAACTAAGAGTACAAATCTGGTTCGAATCGATTGTCAGACGATTAGTTCCTTCCTTGCGTTCTACGATCTTCTTGACTTCTTTGCTTCGCGACGACTCTTCAAACTCTCCAAGATCAGACCTCGAAAAATGTTGAGAAATCTTATATTTATAAGACATGAGGCATGGGCAACAAGTCATGGAGGAATTGGGCTTGAAAAACTCAAAATCTGAATTTTCCCTTGGCCCACAAGAGGCAGCGCCGCCGCGCTTCAAAGTAGCGCTGCGGCGCTTGGCTTTCAGCTCCTGCAGACTTTTCCTTTGTTTTTACTTCCAACTCTTGCACCTTTTATCCTTTCTCAACCTCTCTTGATTTTCTTCAATATTCACCGTGTTTTATCGTGTTTTCCAATACTTTCATGTACTGACATAAAGACACAAAAACGTACATAAAAGAACTAAACTTCAAGGATTAACATTCAAATTAAGCATAAAAGGGTATCAAAATAGGTACAATTTTGCCCATTATCAAACAACAAGTTGATGAAGGTAAGATTCAGCTAGAGGCTCAGTTCAAGCAACTGAAGGAGGTAGAAACTGAATTGGTTGAAGTCAAAGCTACTCTTCAAAGGCTAAATACCGGAAGTGAAAAACTTGATGAGATTTTGAGAATGGGAAAAAGGAGTGGCGATCTTCATGGTCTTGGCTATGGAAGCAATAATACTGAGAATGGAGCTACATATGTGAAAAAAGAGAGCTGACCGGATGAATTCTCAGCCAAAAGGAAAGCGCAAGAAAATCTGTTATTACTACGGTGTTGCAGGACATGTTAGAACAAACTGTTTCCAACTCCGGTTTGATTTAAGGTAGAGGAATATTCTTAATTCACAAAGAAGGATGATCAGGAGGATTTGGGTAAGAAAAGATGAACTCACCTTGTTTGCTGCTGTCCAGAACCAGGAGAAAGGTGTTGTTCCACGAAATGGAACACAAAGTTTAACTGATCACTCTGAAGTTGAAACACCTAGTGAAACACTTGCGAAGACAGAACAGTTTGAAGATGAACAAGTCCACAGAGAATTCCCAGCAAAGATCAGGAAAAATTAGACTTTGGATGAAGTTATTAGAGGTCTTGATGAAGGAATACAACTCCGAGACAAACCAAGGATCAATTACCGAGACATGGTGAGGTATGTAAGTTACACTTCCAACATGGAACTAAAGAAAGAACCAAACTAAGTGAAGCATTGAAACAAAAAAAAGAACAGGAGTTTTTTGTTGCTGTTTTTTTTGTTTTATTCTTTAGTTTTAGTGGTTTCTTGCTGTTTTGGGGTTGATATGTGTTGTGTTGGTCTAAAGTTTTTTTTGGAGTTTGCTTATGCAATGCAACTCTTGAGGGGGAGAAATATTGGTATTGGTAACTGGTTTGTTTTCTGCTGGAGATTCTGTTGAAACTTGTGTCTAATAATGTGGCACATGGTGCTGAAGTGCATGCTGGCACACCTGCTGTTGAATGTGAAAATGCAATGGTTTGTTGCTGTTTTGCTTTGATATTGTGTTGGTTATGACGTTCCTGAACTTTGTGAAGTGGGTTATCTTACTAAGGGGGAGTTTTCCATTTTCCTTTGGACCTTTTTGACAAAATGGGGGAGAAGATGAAATTTATTTGGTGTTGCGTCATGTGTGGAATTTGCAATATTTGAGGGGGAGCTTTGTTATATTTGGTTGAACGGTATGTTCTTATGACTTATTGGTTTATCTAGTTTAGAGTATTTTTTTTGCTGCTTGTTTATTTTGTCAAAAATGCCAAAGGGGGAGATTGTTAAATCATATTTGGTGTAACATTATATTGGCAATTTTGACTATGCTTCCGCAAGAGATATTCTGATATATTATTGGCAGCAAAACTCACGAGATATTTGAAACTAGATATTTGAAAATAATATCTACTCACAAGATATTTGAATATAATATCTACAAGATATTATAATTTTGAATATTGGATATTATAATCTTTACCTTATTTTAAGGAAAGACTTTATTATTGAAGATTTGAATTCAATATTTGAATTCAAGATTATTGAATATTTAAAATTTGAATTGAAGATTATCATGGGAGATTTGAATTGAAGATTTCAAAATCTATATAATATGAAATTGATTCTTGAATCAAGCACGCAAAATATTATTTCAAATGAGTGAAGCTTAAAAGGGATTTCTTGAGCGTCATGGTGTGTTGAGGTGAACGAACGAAATTGAGAGAACTTGAACGGGAGATCAAGTCATCAAACTTAATGGTGATCACGTTTTGAACAACTGAAAGAGACGGCTTGAAGAAGACGACTCATATTATAATGGTGATTCACATCCGCAACACTTAACCAAAGATTGAAGTTGTATCGATTTGGTAAATTGAGTACCACTTTCACGATGCATTAATTGAACTTTTATAGATTAAAGCGATCCTGTCTCGGCTGAGAGACAGGGAAAACAAAGTGAGTTTTGTTTCTCTTCCTATTTAGATTGTAAGCCAATTATGGTATAGGTTGTAGGCGGGAGTCTTAATCTGTGTAAGTCCCTAATTGGAGTGTGTAAATCGATTTAAATAGTGGATTGTTGATACTGGGCGAGGCCCCGCAGATATATGTGTGAGCACCGAACTGCGTGAACAATTGTTTTGTGTTGTTTACAATTATTGTTCTATATTCTCGTATAACCCTGAGTATCACAAATTGTGTTACGACACCTTTTGTCACACCAATATTGATATGATCTAACACAATCCAAAGACCCTTTCCTCTCAAATGTACAACAAATGCCAATACAATAGCTAATGGTGTCCCAATTAAACAATATGCCCCGAGGTATACGTATGCCCCTATATGTTGCCAACCACTTCCTCTAGCAACTCCTGATGCAACAGAAAGGATCAGTTTAGTGTTCGAGACTCGTGAGTTAAAGATCAGTAAAAAGAGTTAGATATATGCGGTTTTACTGTTTTACTACTCAAACTTGTGACTATCACAATAGAACAATCTTTTTGTTGCACTGAGAAAAGAGTTAGTCTAAAGTCTCGTGAATTACTGAAAAAATTTTAACTTATGACCATCGGACTACAATAGAACAATCTTACCTTTATACTTCTATATATTTTAAAGCTGTCACGATTTGAAACTTGTGGCCATCCTATATCACAATGGACCAACCTTACTATTGTACCGAGAAAAAGAGTTGGTCCAGCTCCGTTTATGGAGAAGTTACTTCTGTTACCGAAACTCGTGGTCATGGCATTACAATAGATCAATTTTACCTTTACACTGAAAAGGAAAGTACTGAAGAAAATGAATATGAAAAGGAACCTGAAAATACTGCTTGTAAGCCATCCATGATAACCGAGAGACAAATCAAAGGAACCATATCTGCAATATGATCCAAAACTTCTTTCGCACTGCTAAATGCATATCCCAAAATATAGCGGCACAAGAAGAGAGTTATGCTTACAATAAGCCCTCCAAAACCACCAGAACCACCGCAACCCAAACCACCACTTTTGCTGTCTTCAGATTCCCTTCCCCTAACTTGTTCGATACCCAAGTTCTACAACATGATCAATGTGCATAATTTCATGTCACATAAATAAATTCACTTCGGTTATGTGTTAGATAGATCTATGTTTTATAGATGACTAAGACTAGTTATTGTGTATTGGGTTGTGGCCGAAGCTTCCTCTCATGTTCAATAACTAAAGTTCACATCAGGTCATCGATATGGTAATATTGAGATCGTTCTGATACTATTTACAACGATTCAAATTTACCTTTGTAAGGATTCCGGAATCATACAGTAAAGATCTATCTAACACTTAACTGATGTGAGAAGTTCAATGGGTAAAGTTTAGAGCAAACCTTGCTGTGGCACCAAACCCATATGTATAAAATAGTGCAACGAAGTATTGTAAGGCTGCTCAAGAAAAAAAATACAAAATCAGAAGCATTGTATTGAAAAACACTTAAAAATTTCACGAATTTTATGCACAAAAAGAAGAGTAAATACCATAGAAAGCACTGAAGTCTCCATTTTGGGATTTGGTAAAACCCCAGATAACAAAGTAAGAACTTCATATAAACACCATTCAAGACTAACAAGATTTGATACATTCCCCAATAAGTACTTATTACCAATTCAATACCCAATTTTCTTTGCATAAAGCATATGAAAAGTAGAGATTTACCAAACCATAACAGCAGAAGGAATAGCAAATCGGAAGAATTCCCCAATACTCAAGAACACGTCCATTGAAAATGCAACACGGGTTCTTTCACACGAGGAAGAGTACTTCATGTAAAATCCAAGTAAGATCACATATAACCAATATGATAACCCAATGGAGAATGCTGCTCCATTGATTCCCAATTTCAATTTAAAGACGAAAAGCCAACAAATTGGTATATGGAAAAACAGAGCTATACATGAACTAATAAGCATTGGGAGGATCAAACTTTGCGTTTGGAAATATCGGATGAGTGATTGAAGTACTGCATATGAAAATAGGTTTGGGATTAGAGAAATTGCATACTTGTGCTGCATGGGAGATTAGAGGGTCTTGGCCTATGAGTATTAGTAGTTTGTATGTGAACATCCAAAGAAGAGAGATTGGGAACAAACTAGAATGAGAGATATAATGGAGGTGTAAGTATAGGTTCCAAGCTTTTGATATTGTTCTGCTCCATATGCTTGCCCACATTGAGTTTCCAAAGCACTTGCCATTCCAAACTGTTCAAATTTCAGTCATCATAAAGCTGAATAAGTTTATGCTTAATTTATCATCTTTGAAAGGTTTAAGTACTTGAATTTGTGAAACTCTTTGTCTAGTTTTGAGACCATTTAGTTCATATCCCTCATATGTTGGAGAACAATGTTGTGTCTCAACATACGTACCCATGATTGAGACGTTAAAAATATATGTATCAGTCATTGTTACTCTACAAATTCAGAGTTTTTACGTCAAGTTATTGTTTGACATGATATCAGAATTCAAGCTCTATAAGGATGAATTATATTTAACTGATTGCGTTCCTTGTAGTTTTGTCTTTACTAACCTAATACAAATACTAATCTCATAATTAGTGGGTTCACTCACATCACTAACAAAAATCAAGTTCTAATATTGTTCCGATGTGAAACTCCTAAGCACATATTTCCAACGATTGATTGGGGGTGTTATAGACTCCCTCCATATTGTCTGTGGTATACTCGCCAAACGACCCATTCACAAAAAGCCGTTCAGGACTAAATAGGTCAGCTCTGACACTATTTTTCACGACCCGGTTTTCTCACTGTTTAATATTAAGTTTTGGCATCATTGACTCAATACTAGAACACCAATAGTTCATAAAAATACAAAACATGATATGAAATTATGCATGTGATGTGATGTAAGAGAGAGATTACGAGAAGGCTGAAACCAGTGACACTGGTGAAAGAAGTGGCAATAGAGACAGCAGAAAGAGAGAGTTCATCAAGATGACCAACCATCATCACTGAAACAACCTCCAAAAGAAACTGAAAAACTGTCACTGCCACCATTGGTGCTGCCTTGGAGCTCACCTTCTTTAGCTCTACCACCACCACCCTCCATTCACCACCACCCATTTCCTTCCTTGTGAGCCCTTTTCCCTTGAAGTTCTGTAATTCAAAGTTAGAAAATATATACTCAAAACTATATCAATGAATTTCATAAACTCATTAGATTAGTCTTTTGATATTAAATGAACAGAATTTTTAAAGGACAGAAAGAGACAGCTTACCGTTGGACCACTTAAATATCAACATTAAAATTGAGGTCCGATATTATAAATGATGCAACCTCCAATCTAGAGGTGTAAAATTGCTTTATGATTTTCAGAAAAAACAAGTAATATAAATGTCAAGAGCACCAAATGTGTAAAAAGTGGGCACATTCCACTAATATCTGTTTCATTCTGGAACATATGTATGGCAATAAAGGGTAAGCTTTTTTTCTGTGCATTCAGAGTCAATGTTACGTGGGATTACATACACCTCTACTTATGAAATACGAATATTCTCGATTATTCTGTCATCGCGTGCAAGCCAGAGGACAGATTGGAAATGATTTTTCATGAACCTTTTCGAAACCTGAATAGTTCGACACAAAACTAATACCAACTTACTTATTTTGCGCATAAGAAGCAATAAATATCCTATGAACTCGAGAAATAAAAAATTAATATAAGGCAGTAAAACTTTGTTTCGTTTCAATGTCTGCATCATATCATTCATTTATACAAGGCAGTAAAGCTCCACCTCATAAAAGCTGGAAGAAGCACAAACAAACTCAGCCAGGGAAGTTGAGCTATGAATTATTACTCTGCGAATAGCATACGTGGGATGCAATACTAGAAATTGATTATAAGAAGGTTGATTTGTACCATTTCTTGAAGCCAAATTTGATCGTAAGCCACCAGTGCAAATGATGACAGTTTTTCTGCTTCATGCCCATGGAAACTGTACTCATCAAATCAATCAGTAATAGACATATCTCTAAACTGATGCACCCTGAAATTCCATTTGGAATTTGAACCATCCCATTATGCATAAGCCTTGACAAAATATGTCAAGATATTAAGTTAAGATCTCTCCTCATGACACCACTATACATAGACACACAAGCAATAAGGATATTGTGAGAAATCCTTGGTAAGAAATAAAATGAATTTCTTTGGTAAGCATCTCTTCATTTAGTTTGATTATGGACTGCTGTTGTCAAATCAATGATTCTCAGCACTTAAATTTAGCTCTACAATTTCTGCCCTTAACATCCATCATTTCAACCCCAAAATTCCAGTGCTAATCTGTTTAAGTTGATGATCAAATAGAGACATCTATAGGACAAGCACGTATAAGAGTGCAAGGAATAGGTTGGAACAAACCCCCACTTGTTTATGTCCTTAATTATTTTATAAATAGGAAACACTCCCATATGAGAAAAGAAGCCAACTTGACACAAAAACTACAAGAGGCAGTGACTTATAGGGTTAATAAGTCGATGCATTTAGTAAAAAAGTAAGAAATTTGTCAAAAAATGAACACAATTTATGAACTTTTATAATTCGATAACATGCAAGCCATTATATCTTGAAGATAACAAGATGAATTGGTCATCCAAAAAAACTGAACACTCAAGAATTTCCAAGGAGTAACGGAGTCACCATTTCAATTTACATGCAACTAAACAAAACTAGCTGATCTATCTTTATTTATCTTCACCTTTTAGGCTTTGAGACAGTGGAATTGGAGGGGTGAAAATGAAGGAAAATAATCTGGAAGATCACAAAAGGTAAAACATTAAATAGGACCTAAGTAATTTTAAATACCATTACTCGACCTAGGAACTTTGAAAAAAGATATTAAAAAAAAGGTACAAGTAAATTTGTGATCTTATGCTTCATTCCTCATATTTTTCTTAATACCAAAAATGTCATCTCACTGAGAATGCTATAATACATAATGATAAAACTGTTCAGAAGGAATCCACAACGTTACAGAGTCTCATTAGAACATTCACTATCCACGCTTGATTCTAAAGCTAAACTACAAAACCGGTTATGCAAATCTCTGGCCAAATCATTCCTGCCTTTCTTTTGAAGATGATTCAACACTCTTTTATACACTGGTAAGTTTGGTTTAAGACCCTTATTCATCATTTCAAAAAGAATATTTTGGGCAACAATTATATTTCCTTTCTTCTGATGAAGGCTTGCAAGCAAGCTGTAAACCCTATTGCTTGAGCTCTTATACTTATTGCCTGAATCAACAACATAATTGTAGGCCTCATCATATTGCAGCAAGTTGATATAATACTTGATGAAAACTGCATGTGTTGTGAGCCGAGGTTCAAGACCCTGTGACACCATCCGGTCCAAAAACTCGGATGCCGAATCTAATTTTCCAAGTCCACAGAAGTGACAAATAAATATTTCATAAGTCAATGCATTGGGACAGCACTCATTTCCTATCATTTTTTCAATCATTTGTAAAGCTTCCTCTGCTTTATCATTGCTGCATAAACTACTTAGTACATAATTGTATATGCTGATATCTGGTACACAAACCACTCGCCTCATCTCATCAATCAAATCTCTCGCTCCCTTAAAATCACATTTCAAACACTTTTGCTCAATCATAATCTTGTAATAAGACACCTTCCTTTCCGTTACTTCCATCACAAACTTCGCCATTTCGTAGAATCCCAAAGAGCTGAACATCTCAATCAAAGCACGGACACCAGATGTACGACACGAACCACCAACTTCATTCAACATTTCAATCACTCTACGTACAGAGTCCATAGTTGTAGTCTTTGATGCATAAACTGGTACAAATCCAAATGCCTTTGTATTCAAGAGAATTCCTCTCAACTTAAAATCATGAAGAAGACGAAGCATTGAAGCATAATCACCCACTCTCCCACAATTACTAATAGTCAAATTACATATATCAGTATTACCACAAACATCAGGCCGCGAAATCCTAATCCAGTTATAGAAATGCATTGCAGACACCTTTTCATAATTCAAGACCTGAAATATATCCAAAACCGAAGCAACAGAAAAGCTTGCATCCATCATATTCAACTTGGACTCCAAATCATTTCCACCACTTCTAATCAACTGAACAATTTCAGAAACTCTCTTTTTCCTCAAAACTCGTTTAATCTCCTGAACACCCACATTCTTATAACAAAGGTCATTAATTTCACAAACTTTCTTCTCACTCAAATTTGGTTCAAACCCATCAATGCCCTCATTTCCACTATGACAATAACGATTAACCAACCCATGATTCAGAATCAAACCTCTATATAAACTACTATTCTTATATATAGTGAATTTAAACACTAACGAATAACAAGAATAGTGCCTTACAGAACAAAATGAATACAACCCAGATGAGGAAATCAAAGAATCCAAATGATGTGAATTAGGGTTTCTGTGAAATTGATTTGATTTGTACCAAATCGTTGCAACTGATTGGAGTGTAAACGAGGTTTTGCAACGACAATTAGGGTCCAAAAAGTACCTGAGTTTGTAGATATTCGGGATTCCCATAAGCCAATGAATCATGATCGAGGGATTGACATTGACTAAGCTCGAAATCTCTTAGACAGAACAGAAAAGCAGTGTGTTTTTCCTTTCCCAACAGAGGAGATAGGGTTTATGAAATTTGGTGATTGGGTTTCACTCCATCCCTGTCCGGTGAGCCGGGCTGGCCAAAGCCCGAATCCGGCCCGAATTTCAAACATCAAGTTCAAACTTCAGTTCGGAGTATGCTTGTTTGGAAAGAAATGAAAATTTTAGTTTTTCTTACAAAAACTCTTGCTACCGAATTCAACCGGAAGTTACACTTAACAAACGCGACTAGTGGTGCACAAAAAGCCGGGCTTTCAAAATTCCGGTATTCCATTGACCAGGCCGGGCTAGGCTAGGCCCCTTTAAAGAGGGGTCGGCCTTTTTAGGCCTGGCAGGCCAGGCCGGGCCTTTCCAGACTGGGATGGGCGTCGCGGCGCCCACCCCTCGGTCATTGTGGGTTTCAGTGGCCAAAGGGTGGGCGCCGCGACGCCCAATCCTTGGCTGCGCAGTGCTTCCCTCTAAGTTTTTTCTCCTTTTGCTTTGTTTTTTCATATGGCTATCAACTTATTTTCATTTTGTTGAATTCAATAATTCTTTCTCATCTTATATGATCTATATATAATCACAAAACTTAGATTAAACACCTAAAAAAATCGATAATTTATAACATAATAAATATGAAAATATATCTAAAATTCATATAAATTTGCCCACAATATAAATAGTCAAAAATTCATATCTTCATTAATTTAATAGTAAATTAGTAAATTAATATTTTTTGCGAATTTGATAAATGAATAATATGTCTTCGATTGATGTTGTCTTCTTAAAATCTTCAATTCATCGGGTACTTCTTTGAACATTTGGTCTTATTTTAATCTTAATCTTCTTCGCCTTCGGTAAGTAGTAAACACGATTTCCTCAAGTTCAATGTCTTCAGATCTATCTTCAATTGAAATTGTGTCTTGTTGTCTTTGGGCCGCGTTCAAGTAGTCCTTGTAGCAAATGCAAATCTATATTGATTGGGGAGTTAATCGGCTCCTCTTTTCGGTCAAAACTCTGTCAGCAAGAGAAAAACAAGATTCTGAAGCTACGATACTAGCTTGGACCGTTGGTATATCTCGGGCTAGAGCGGCTTTAACGAGATAGTTTCTTTCATTTACCTTCTACCATTGTAAAATATTAAAATTTTCAAATTCATTTCGTTGAACTAAAATAGTAAAATCAGTTGTAGTCTATAAGTTATACTTCATTACTGAGGTGGATGAAATAGTTCTAGATTTCTTCCTAGTTACTTGCTCATATAATAAATTAAAACTTGAAGAAGATGAACTAGACATAGTACTAGATAATTGTTCACGACGATTATATTTTGAATAATAATGGTTATAAAATTTTTTAAATTCATTAGTAACATTTTCAAAATTATCTTCTAAATTTAAATTATTTTGAATATTATCTAAAATTACTTCTACACCATTAATACTATACATGAAAACATATAAGGAATTTCTTCATAGTATTTACAATATTTTTCGAACATTATTATAATTAAGTCATTCCAAGAGGGATCATCTATGTATTTACTAAACATAGAAGTTATCAAAAAAGATTGTGGTAATAGTAGTGGTGATGTGGGATAGTAAACACCTCCTAATTTATTAGTTGCAACATAAAAAATTTCTAATATTTCTAAAAG
>JAYMTB010001439.1:0-10889 GCA_036897585.1 Francoa sonchifolia | reverse complement strand
ATGGAAGATCCTCTGTTTTTATGGCTTACTGGAGGTCCTGGTTGTTCTTCTTTCAGTGGACTGGTCTATGAAATTGGTATTTCTCACTTTTTCTTTTTTGCTTGGAAACCGTACGGATAGGGGAAAGATTTGTTCCTGAATTCGTGACCTGAAGTCATGAATTCAGTGCAGATGCTATTAGAAATAAGTAGCTGCTTAATATAATATTCCACCTAAATCCTCGAAAATAGTTGTAATTTGTATTATACGGATGTTCAATTACCAAATTGCCACAGTACAAAAATTTATGTGGTAAGTGGTAAGCGCAAGTAATTGATATGACTTGAAGGTCCTGAAGAAACATCAAAATGTTGGGCACACGTGGATAGAATATGATTATTTAGATCAGATTATAGAAAATATTGGAGATTGAAAGAATATAAAATTGCAGATAATAAAATGTTTAAAAAATATCATGGGTTATAAACGAGACTCGAAAATTCGCAATAACCGAAAACCTAAATAGAAATTAAACTATCTGATAAGAGTTAAAATAAACCAAGCTCACTTTGACAAGTGTATACTTGAGAATTATTAAAAAAGTTGACTTGATAAAGTACAATTCCCAAAATGTCATATCGCGAGGCTCATTGTTAATAACACATTTCTTAGAAGTATGTGGCTCAAGTCTTAATCACATTTTAAAGAAAGTACGTGGCTCGAGACCTGACAATACTCTTCAGAAGAGAGCAAGTTAATGAAGTTGTCGGGCCGGTTGCCAAAAAAAAATTCGAATTTTTTTTTTTTTTTTTTTGAAGAAACTGAAATATCTCGAAGAAAAAAGATGAAATCTCCTAAAGGATAGGAGAGAAAATAAGATGAGTTTAGAGAAGAGAACGAAGGAAAACATTACTAATTCTCTGGAAAATTACCAAAGGCTCGCCGGAGATAAACATTATCGAATTAGAGGAAGGTAGAGAAAATACAACTTCTCAAGCTCCATCCAACACCGAGAAATGAGCTTGATTCGAAGAGAATACGACCTTTCAAGCTCCGACCAATACCGAAAAAGAAAGCTTGATTCGACTAGCATATAATCTTTCAAGCTCTGCCAATATTGAGAAAAAAAATTTGTTCGGACGAGAAAAACAATTTTCTCGAGCCAAAACTTCCACCCAATTAGGAGAGAGAAAGAGAAAGAAGATAGAAGAGAAAGCTAAGGTTAAAAGTTAGAAAATATAAAGGATAGGGAAGGTTGCCGGAGGAGTGGTCGGAAAAGTGGCTGAACGCAACCTCGGCTTTAAGGGTAAAATATTTTTAGAAAGAAGGAAAAAAATATTTTTAGAGAGAGAGTAATTACAATTTGGAGTTTTTCCATTCCATTATGTGTTTAAATATGTTCTATAATGAAGAGAATTTTCATATTTCTATCATTGGCCAGGGGCTCAACTCTTTTTTGTTTCTGACATTGTATAGACGAGTCTAACTTAATAAATAAAATGCTACTCATCCTTCTAATACGTTGAAACAATCAAATTCATCTATGGAACCGTAATGTTATGTTATGTGTTACAGGTCCGATGGAGTTTGATATCGATAATTACACTGGCGGCATACCAAGATTACGTGATTACCCATATGCATGGACAAAGGTTGCAAAATTCACATTCTAGTCTTTCTCATTTATTTTTCATTTCCAGATGAGGACTTATCGATTGTCATTTAAATTCTATAGACAGCAAGCATTGTATTTGTAGACTCACCTGTTGGAACTGGTTTCTCATATTCGTTGACGCCCGAAGGTTGGCCATCATCAGACTCAAAAGCATCCGGACAAGCCTATCAGTTCCTGAAGAAGGTTAATACATGATTGTCAATATATTCTTCGATAAAAAAACTGTGAAATCATACATATAAGCATTATGGCCATCTTAACTATGTTGCAGTGGATGGATGAACACCCTCAATATCTCCCAAATCAACTATTTATTGCCGGTGATTCTTATTCGGGGATAATAGTTCCACTAGTTGTTAAAGAAGTGTTGGATGGTAATTCTCTATTTTCTACTTGGGAGATACTAGTCTGTACACCCAAGTTGTCTAAGTACTTTGACTCATTATTTGTAGGTATCAATACGGGACTCAAGCCACACATGAATCTCAAAGTACATGACCTAATCAAAAAATTTCAATTACACATCTCATATGAGGGACCACTAAAGTTATTTGAATTGAATTCAGGGTTATCTTCTTGGGAGTCCGAGAACAGATTCAATCATTGATGAGAATTCAAAGATAGTATTTGCTCACAGAATGGCACTTATATCGGATGAAATCTATGAAGTAAGTCAACCCAAAATGCTCCTGTTCGGATTGATAAAGCTATTCTTTTATGATCTATATTTTGCTAGGTTGTGAAAACAAGTTGCAAAGAGAACTATGTAAATGTTGATCCATCCAATACAGATTGTGTAGCTGGTCTTGCAGTAATTGAAAGGGTAAGATAATTTAGAGTTTATATTTTATTTTGAGATACTTTTAAACATACCTAGTCATGAAATTTGCAGTGCGTCAATGATTTGTATACAAACGATATATTGGAACCCAACTGTAATTTTGCTGCATTTCCAAAACTGAACATGGAAGCTAGTCGAAGATCTATAGAAGAGAAACCAACAGATTTTCTCCTTTCACCACCGAAAATTACAGAATTATGGTGTCGAGTAATTCTCTTTTAACTTTCCTGTGATAAGAAACTCTCGTGCAAATAATTAATAGGTTTACCTTCTTTTTGTAGAATTTTAATTATGCTCTTTCATACATATGGGCAAATGATGATACAGTCCAAGATGCTTTACATGTTCGAAAGGTTTGTGAATTCTAATGCTACATCTGACTCTTACCATTACCCTCTAAGGTCAGTTTCTCGGGCAATTTTTCAGCCCATTTTCATTTTGATGATAACTACGATGGTAACAGGGAACCATATTGGATTGGAAAAGGTGTAACAAGAGCTTATCATATAGAAATGATGTTTTAAGTGTCATTGATGTCCATCGAAATCTTAGTAAAGCGGGGTTGCTAGTTTTAGTGGATAGGTAAATTTTCTCAAACTTTAATCTTCGACTAGTTGCTATTCTTTGAGATGCAGCCGCGAAGAAAATAACTCAGATTCACTATGCATGCGAACAAATTCAAGCTTAGCAATATAACAAATAATTTCTAAGTACCATATATTTCTTTGCTGCAGTGGCGATCGAGATATGGTTGTTCCTTTTGTGGGTACTGAAAAATGGATAAAATCTCTTAATCTAACAATTGTTGATGATTGGCGTCCATGGTTTGTTGATGGTCAGGTTGCAGGGTCAGTAATCTTCATACAATCCTGTAATGCATCAGTGTCGGTAAATTTGAATCTCTCTAATACTATTTGTTCGATGTAGGTACACGAGAAAGTATTCAGAAAACGGATATCATTTGACATATGCAACCGTCAAGGCAAGTAAACAGTGTCAAATTCAAAGAATATGTACATTGTTCAATTTCTTATGCTACTGTTTTGTGTCTCGTGTTTTATAGGGGGCAGGTCACACAGCACCAGAGTATTATCGGGAAAAATGCTACAACATGTTTGATCGATGGGTCCATTATTATCCTCTCTAGGTATTTCGTAATAAGAATATGCAGCACATGATGGAACAATTTATACTGCTTCAATGAAAAACTAATGCAGGTAAAACGATGCAATAATAATCAATGTTAAACAACTAACTCTTGAATCTGGATTTGCATCTTCCATTTCAACCTCCCTGCATAAAAACAGACCATCAGTGCTGCTCAAACACAGTTCTTTTCAGAGATCACGTGTTTATCATAAGTGGGTAATCTTAGATGATTATCACATTTTATAAAACGCTTTACTGGTCCTAAAAATCACTAAGAACAGTAATGGCAATACTTTCACATAGAGAGAGAGATGTTCTCGTTTACCAATCTTTTAACATATTTGGGAACCTCTCTTGGAAGGTTGATTTAGTTCCATAGTATTTATAACTCTGTCATGCAACATCCATCACAAAAGAAAAAGCGACAATCCTCCAAGGCATTCTTAAAAAGTAATAATTATGCATCAGAATATACAAGAATCAGACACTAACTACTTGCTCTCAGGCATACAATTACTCATCACCGAAAAAGATACGCAAGAAATTTGACATGAAATATAAACATGATATATGATAAATCCTACATGAATCAAACATATGTATAAAAAGGTAACCTAAATTATAGTACAAATTTTAATTTAATAACTTTCTTAAAGTTATGATGTAGTAGTGAAAATTGAATAAGAACTGAAATTTGCAGTGCATCAATGATTTATATACCAACAATATATTGGAACCCACGTGTAGTTACGCAAATCCCAAAACTGAACACAGAAGCAGGTCGAAGATCTGTAGAAGAAGGCCCAGCAGATTTCCTCCTTTCACCACCAAAAGTTGAGGAATTATGGTGTTGAGTAATTCCCTTAAACCCTAGCTTACGAGAGCCATTTGCATGTACCTGATGCAGTGTTCGAAAGGTTCGTGAATTCTAATATTAATTATTTGGTTCAACGGTAAGGGAGTAAGACTGTCCACATGTGACTCTTCCCATTACCCTGTAATGCTAGGCTCTCGGGAAATTTGTCTCCTTTTTTTTCATTTTTCATATTGAACGATACTGTATCATTTTCGTTTTATTACTGTAATTTCATATTGTTGAAAATGGTCTGCTTGTAGGTAGTGTTTTTATTTAATCCAGGACAAAATATCTACAAACTGACCCTTATTATGAAAGAATAGAGCTGACTAAATGGGTTAGTGGATCATATTTGGAATATTTGGGCCCAAAGCCCAAGTTGTTTGGTAGTAGGGAGATCCAATCTTATAAATCACACTTATTTTTCAAGTTTCTGATGTTTGTGATCACTCAAATATTTTAGGACGCTTTCGCCGGGATTAGAGCTGACTAAATGGGTTAGTAAACTCTCTCCTCTCCCTTGCGTGTAGTCCAAAAACGAAGAGCAAGGGAGAGAGGGAGAGAGAGTGTCATGCAATGGTGACATGGAGTGAGGGAAGCACATGTGTGGTTCACTCACGAGTTGAACGGGGCCATGGAGTGAATGTTTTAGGACGCTTTCACCGTGCGTGTAGGATCCCACAGGTTATAGAGGGTTTCTGATGCTTGTGATCACACAAATATTTTGGGACGCTTTCGCCGGGCGAGTAGGATCCCACAGGTTCTAGAGGGTTTATGATGCTTGTGATCACTCAAATGTTTTGGACGCTTTCGCCGGGTCTGTAGGATCCCATAGGTTCTAGAGTTGGCTCCCACCCGCACTCCGTGATGTAACCCGGGCGTGTAGGATCCCACAGGTTCTAGAGGGTTTCTGATGCTTGTGATCACTCAAATATTTTAGACTCTTTCTGCCGGGCGTGTAGGATCCCATAGGTTCTAGAGGTGGCTCCCACCCGCACTCCGTGATGTAGCACTTAGTTCCGACACGTTTCTAATGCTTGTGATCACTCAAATGTTTTGGACGCTTTTGCTGGGTGTGTAGGATCTCATAGGTTCTAGATGTGGCTCCCACCCGCACTCCGTGATGTAGCCCGGGCGTGTAGGATCCCACAGGTTCTAGAGGGTTTTTGATGCTTGTGATCACTCAACTATTTTGGATGCTTTCGCCGGGCGTAGGATCTCATAGGTTCTAGAGGTGGCTCCCACCCGCACTCCGTGATGTAGCACTTAGTTCCGACACTGTAACTCAGCTAACCGCTCTGATACCATTTGTAACAACCCGAGTCCAGCTGATACTATTTGTAACAACCCAGTTCCAGACCACTGTCCCTCGCAACCTGTTGATACTGGGCCAATGCCCCAACTGTATCAACATGCTTAAGCCCAAGTTGTTTGGTAGTAGGGAGACCCAATCTTATAAATCACACTTATCTTTCAAATTTTATGATGTGGGATTTCACAATCTCCACTACTCAAAGACACAACGTCCTTATTGTGATCACTCAAATGTTCCAGGACTCTTTCGTCGGGCGTATAGGATTCTAGAGGTGGCTCCAATCACGTCTGAGTGTAGAACTTTGTCCCGCGGGTTCTAAAGGTGTGTAGGATTCTAGAGGTGGTTCCCATCACTTCCGAGTGTAGAACTTAGTCCCGCAGGTTCTAGAGGTGTGTAGGATTCTAGAGGTGGCTCCCATCACGTTTGAGTGTAGCACTTAGTCTCGCTGGTTCTAGAGGTGTGTAGGATTCTAGAGGTGGCTCCCATCACGTCTGAGTGTAGCACTTAGTCCCGCATGTTCTAGAGGTGGCTCCCACCCGCGCTCCGTGATGTAGCACTTAGTTCAATCGCTCTAATACCATTTGTAATCCCTCACAACCTGTTGATACTGGTTTTGATAGTAGGGAGACCCAATCTGAGATGTGTAGGATTCTAGATGTGGCTTCTATCACGTCTAAGTGTAGCACTTAGTCACGCAGGTTCTAGAGGTGGCTCCCACCCGCGCTCCGTGATGCAGCACTTAGTTTCGACACTGTAACCCCGATTGCAACACTTAGTCCCGCAGGTTCTAGAGGTGGCTCCCACCCGTGCTCCGTGATGTAGCACTTAGTATCACTTAGTATCTCCACTACGGATTCTATAAGTGGCTCCCATCACGTCCGAGTGTAGCACTTATTCCCGCAAGTTCTAGAGTGTGTAGGATTCTAGAGATGGCTCCCATCACGTCTGAGTGTAGCACTTAGTTCAACCGCTCTGATACCATTTGTAATCCCTCACAACCTATTGATACTGGTTTTGACAGTATGGAGACCCAATCTTATAAATTACACTTATCTTTCAAACTTTTCCGTCATAATCTCCACTACTCAAAGACACAACGTCCTCGTTGTGATCACTCAAATGTTCCAAGCCAACAGGTTCTAGAGGTGGCTTCCACCCGCGATCCGTGATGTAGCACTTAGTTTCGACACTGTAACCCAGCTAACCGCTCTGATTCCATTTGTAATGACCCGGGTCTGGTCCACTATCCCTTGCAAATTGTTGATACTGGCCAAGGCCCCAACTGTATCAAAATGCTTAAGCCCAAGTTGTTTGGTAGTAGGGAGACACAATCTTATAAATCACATTTATCTTTCAAAATTTTCCGATGTGGGATTTCACAAATCTCCACTACTGAAATACACAACGTCCTCGTTATGATCACTCAAATGTTCCACAACACTTTTGCTAGGAGTGTAGGATTCTAGAGGTGGCTTTCATCACGTCGGAGTGTAGCACTTAGTCCCACAGGTTCTAGAAGTGGGCAAATGTTCCAGGCCCACAAGGTTCTAGAGGTGGTCAAATGTTCCAGGCCTACATGTTCTAGAGGTGGCTTCCACCCGCGCTCAGTGATGTAACACTTAGTTCCTAGAGGTGGTCAACTATTCCAGGCCCATAGGTTTTGGAGGTGGCTTCCACCCGCGCTCCGTCATGTAGCACTTGTAACCCAGCTAACCGCTCTGATACCATTTTTTAATGACCCGGGTCTGGCCCACTGTCCCTCGCAACCTGTTGATACTGGGCCAAGGCCCCAACTGTATCAAAGGGAGACACAATCTTATAAATCACACTTATCTTTCAAAATTTTCCGATACTTTCGCTGGGCGTGTAGGATTCTAGAGGTGGCTCTCATCACGTCGGAGTGTGCACTTAGTCCCGCAGGTTTTAGAGGTGGTCAAATGTTCCAGGCCCACAGGTTCTAGAGGTGGCTCCCACCCGCGCTCCGTGATGTAGCACTTAGTTCCGACACTGTAACTCAGCTAATCGCTCTGATACCATTTGTAATGACCCGGGTTTCGCCCATTGTCCTCGCAACCTGTTGATTACTGGGCCAAGTTTCCAACTGTATCAAAATTCTTAAGCATAAGTTGTTTGGTAGTAGGGAGACACAATCTTATAAATCACACTTATCTTTCAAACTTTTCCGATGTGGGATTTCACAAATCTCCACTGCTCAAATACACAACATCTTCGTTATGATCACTCAAATGTTCCAGGACACTTTCACCGGGCGTTAGGATTCTAGAGGTGGCTCTCATCAAGTTGGAGTGTATCACTTAGTCCCGCAGGTTCTAGAGGTGGCTCCCCCCCGCGCTCCGTGATATAGCAATTTGTTCCCACACTGTAACCTAGCTCACCGCTCTGATACCATTTGTATGTGATATAGCACTTAGTTCCGACACTGTAACCCAGCTAACCGCTCTGATACCACTTGTAATGAACCGGGTCTGGCCCACTATCCCTTGCAACCTGTTGATACTGGACCAATGCCTTAACTGTATCAAAATGCTTAAGCCCAAGTTGTTTGGTAGTTGGGAGACCCAATCTTATAAATCACATTTATGTTTCAAACTTTTTTCGATATGAGATTTCACATAATTCGTAGCATATGACAAAATTCTTAAATTATATAAAAGTTATAATTTATGTAAAATTTAAATACCATAAAAATTTTGGGAACATAGAAAATTGATAGAATTTCTTTTTATAATATCAGTATTTGAAAAATAATTATATATATTTTCTTTTATTCAAACTATATGTATTTAAATAAGATTTATTTTCTTTTTTGGTACCTGAACTTATAAGTTATATTCAATCAGGTATCTGAACTATTTTTTTGGACAATGTCGGGTCTTGAACATTAAAATTGCATTCAATTAAATAATTCTGTCAGTTATAAAAACTATGGTACCCACTTACCATTTTCATCTTATCTTCATCAATTTTCCATTGTTATTCATTTCAAGTTTTTTAAAATCTTTCCGACTACGGGTATGTATAGATACAGATAAAACCGAAAAACGCTTTCTTCCGTCTTTATTCTCTTCTTCAACGATTCACTCCATTCTCTCTCCGGCCTGCAGTTTGTCTCTTACTGATTTGCAGAATCTCCATTTCTCACAATTATGTCGATTCCTTCTATAAACCCTATAATTTCTCTCTTTTTTCGTATTTCGTCTCCATTGTCACCAACCTCTATGATGGATTTTCAATTTCCTGCCATTTATGTTGCCTTCGTGTTCATGCTCTGTTGCTTCTCGTTTGTTCATTCGTTGACGATTGGTGTTGGATACATTTCATATGTTCATTGTTATTCATTTCAAGCTTTTTAATCTCTTCCCGACTATGAGTTTCATCAATTTCGTAAATTTATTTATAAATCTATTTAGAATGAATAACAATGAAGTTATTCATAAGCTTTTTAAGCTTGTTATTATTAAGTTTGAAAGAGGTTAAAAGTTTGAAATGAATAACAATGGAGTTTCCGGCAAAATTGATGAAGATGGTAAGTGGATCCCACAATTTTTTAGATAATTGACGGAATTTTTGACGGAATTTGACTAAGATACTTAATTGAATATAATTTTGATATTCAGGACTGACATTGTCCAAAAAAATAGTTCATGTACCTGATTAAATATAATCTATAAAATTCATAGTGTCATGTTTAATAAATTTAAGCAGTCTATGATGGATGAACTTGAAATGTCTGATCTTAGGAAGATGCATTACTTTATTGGCATAGAAGTAGTGCAATCTGCTGATGGGATTTTTTATTTCCAAAAAGAAGTATGTGCGTGAAATTTTGGATAGATTTTGGATGAAGGATTACAATCCTATGAACACTCCAACTGAGTTTGGCTTGAAGCTAAATAATGATCATGAAGGTAAGAAGGTGGACAACACGTTTTACAAGAAAATTGTAGGCAGTTTGATGTATATAACTGCTACAAGATCAGTTTCATAAGCAGATATATGAAGAGCCCAACCGAAATGCACCTTCTAGCTGCCAAGAGAATCATGCGTTACTTGCAAGGAACCAAAGATTTTGTGTTGTTCTACAAGAAGGGTGAAAAGTTAGATTTGATTGGCTTTACTGACAGTGATTATGCAGGAGATCAAGATGACAGAAGGAGTACTTCGGGTTATGTTTTAATGCTAGACACAGGGGCTCTTTCGTGGTCTTCCAAGAAATAGTCACTTTGTCAAGTACAACAGCTGAATTTGTTGCTCTATAGCTTGTGCTTGTCAAGCTATTTTGCTACTACAATTCTTGAGGAGCTGAAGTTCAAGCAAGGACGAACTACTACAATTTATTGTGACAACTCAGCATCTCCAATAATCTTGTGCTACATGGAAGAAGCAACATATTGATGTGAAGTTTTATTTCTTGAGAGATCTCAACAATGATGGAACAATTGATCTGAAGTTCTGCAGAAGTGAAAATCAACTGGCTGCTATATATTTACCAAACTACTCAGATTTTTTTCCTTCCAAAATCTGAGAAGTTTGCTGGCCATTGGCACCATGAAAGAACTCAAGAAGCTGAAAATAAACTAAAGCTTGAAAGCTTTCAGTTTAAGGGAGAGATTGTTGGAAAATTCTCCACGTCTCACACATGTTTGCAAGCTTTTTTTGAGTTTTACGGAGTCCAAGTTGTTGAAAGATTAATTTAATTTATTTTAAATTCATGAACTAATTAATTAGTAGTTCATGTATGTGCATGGTTCATTTTGATCATGTACATTAGTGTGTATTTTGTTTTTGGATACATGAATGAATCAAGATTCATGTATGGGTGTAGATTCATTATTTGTTATTAATGGTGTACGTATTATTGGGTACTATATAAACTCATTGTGTCAACACATTTTGAATCAAGTTCTCCATTCATTCTTTATTATTAATGTTGTACGTATTATTGGGTACTATATAAACTCATTGTGTCAACACATTTTGAATCAAGTTCTCCAATTAAATCTAAGTGATTTAAAGTGTTCTCCCAAATTCTTTTTCCTCTTTTGTGTTTTTG